>JABCKJ010000145.1:0-49566 GCA_018850815.1 Asterophora lycoperdoides
TTTATGTATATATACTGGAATAAAACACCTAGAGAACTCAGTCTAGTTCTCTTAGGTTTTCCGCCTAGTCAACTGTGCTCTCTCCCTCAGTCTCTGTGCTGTTTACTTTGAACTTGGGGTATCCTAGTAAGTCCTACCAGATGAAGCATGCCCTAACAGTGTGGAGTTGGGGGGCAGGCAAGATATGTTGATGTGAAAGGGAGGTGCAAGTTTCTGCAAACAATTGAGTTTGTTGACGGTGAGGCCATCGGATCTCAGAACCTGTTTGAACCCATCAATCAATCAATGTTTGGCACCCGGCAATTCAGCTTTGGCTGTGATTTTGAAGCTAGTCAGTCCCTGGAGCCTGTTGCCATAAGATACAGACAAACACTGGCCCAGGACTTATCGCCTATCTAGTCCTTGCCTTGCTCGATCCTTGCAGTTTGCTGTTATCATCAGGATGGCCGAGAGCCCTTCGAATCCAGATGCTCGCTCTGACCTTCCAAGCATAAGGGACGGTTTGAGAAGGTCCATTGCATGCCTCTCAAGAATTGTCATTGTAATCAGGGTTTGAGAGATTCTTCCTTCATGCCCATCGGGAAATACAAGGTGCAGGAGGAGAGAAGTCAACGAGGAGAGCATTGTGTAGTCCTCTGTAGATGTTGTCAAGTCAATTATCCTAGTCTGCCCTTGGACCGGGGGTTCGAGTCTTCTTGGCCATGCTAGCATGGCTCGGAAGAAAACCGGATCGACTCCCCACTTGAAGACAAAGGACAACAGAGTGCAAAGTTCAGTGAGATCTTGAGTTCCAGTTAAAGGTGCCTTCTCCGAACCTGGTTCTTCCTCTATCCCAATAATGGCCCATGGGTTGGACCTTTGTGACGACTGACAGAGCTTCTTTTGCGGTAAGGAACTGCACATCTTCGAGTGATGCATAATCTGGAATTTCCTCGGCACTGCCCCGATGTGCATAATATCGGGACAGATGGCCAACGAGAACAGAATTAAGATCCAAAGCTGAGGCAGTGGTGCCAGAATCAACGAGGCATGTGCTGTCAGCGAGCGCGATTGACAAATCGCTTATGAGGTCAGCGGCAAAATCTGGGATAAAAACGGCCACTGTTTTTCCCAAATCCCAGATTTACTGAGCTTGGTGTTCCAGTTTTTTTTCATCTGAGCCACGGTGCAATGGGAAAAAGTGCAAAATAGATACACATTAGTTATGGAATCAGGTTTTCACGATATTCCACAACCGAAAAGGCTTCTTATACTTGCTGTAGCATGTTATGGAGCACTAGTACAAATATGGCGACTAGTAGTGATGTGATTCCCCAGATATTTTGAGTCAATTTAACGTCATTTAAGCATAAGGAGGGGAACAGCGTCGACGACGTCGCGACGATGCCGAGGAAGACATCAGAGTGTCACGTGGACGGCCCGCCAGGTCCGCCGGTGGGGAAAACGGCGGATCGCCGTTTTTCCCAAATCCCAGATTTACTGCAAACTGGAAACGAAGTGCCACTTCGATTCACTTCAGTTCACTTCACGGCAACACTAGTCTGAAACCTACAGTTATGATGAACTGATGTCGGTCGAGGATCTGGCAATCTCAGCAAAATTTCAAAAAAAAATTCCGCGACCAATTTGGCCGCTGTTATAAACAGGGGTGGCCTCTAAGTGGTGCGCACCATACCACCGATTCCTTCCCAGCGAGGTTGGCACCTTAGTTGCTTATGTCACACAGCTGGGAATATCATCCACTGGCTGACGTGGAGTGACAGTCCCAAAGAAGACGAAGACGCCGAGCTACTTATTGCCCCGATCCTAATTCCAGACCTTGATCCAATCAAATGCTTCTCAGGCTCCAGCAAGGCACAGTATAAAACCTCGAAAATCTCGTCTTTAAGCGTCTCGTCGTATCAAGTGCTACTGCTACACATGGCCGGGGCGGCAGGTGGCACAACCCCCAAGTTCATCGTCGATCCTCGCCGCTTTATCACATCTAGAATTTTTTCAGATATATCACATAACAGGGTAGGAAAAGCTTACCAGCCATTGCCAGAAAGCTTCAGCTTTGTTTCTAGGAGACCGTTCGTCATAACTGTTTGTTTGCAGAAGTAAGTAAAATCCTTGATAGGAGATCTCGAACCGGACTTACGTCTCAGCTTCAATCTCCGCGATGTTGGTCACGAAATCCATATCTTCGACCTTCACAGTCGACTTTTTGGTGTAGAGCTTGGCACCGATGTAAAGGACCGGAAAAAGACCCAAAGGAAGGTAGTTGGTAACAAAAGTATCGGTCTCCCATTGGTCTTTGAGGAACACTCTCCATCCGCTGAACTGTGAACGACAACAATGTAAGTTGGTGATGAGCGCAAAGATGCTAGAATGCGCGCGAAAAAATACTGACGAAACATATCAACAGACAGAAAATCGTTGCGTACCAAGCTGCATAAGGCTGCAGCTTTGAAGCAAAGGGTAGTTTGGTCCTGTCGTATCCCTGGACTTGCATACCCTTATAGAAACGAAGGTAGGTCACAGATATACTGAACCAAGTAATAAGTCCTGCAACCGCGGTCATGTTGGCGAACCAGTTGAACACTTTTCCAGCGCCGCTGTTGACACTCATGTACGCCAACAAGGAGAAAGACGAGGAGAAGAGGATGGAGACATAAGGAAGTCCGTTCTTTGATGTTTTGAGGAATATTCTCGGTGCATTGCCAGCCAAAGCAAGACCATCTGTGAGATTGAATGAGATTGAGAAAGATAGCAGCTTATTCTCTCACAGAGTGCGCGGGAACTTGTGTACAAGTCACTGGATGCAGCTGACCATGCTGATGTCAATAAACATCCGTTGATAATCTGGATGAACTCTTTCAAAACGTTATATAATGGACCTCCTCGAAATGGTACGCACCGATGGGAGACTCTTAATCCCAGCATTTTTAATAGCGATGACGAAGGGTGAGGATGCTGCTGTGCCGTCGGCGAGGTCAAGTTCTTGAGATGTGTATGGCACAAGAAGGCTGATCACGGTTGTGCCACAAACGTAGAAGAGAAGAATCCCTACGTCGAATGGCCGTCGTAAAAATTGGCATGAAGAGAATGCTTCAACACTCACGAATGTAAACTCGTCGGATGGCTTTTGGAAGGTTCCCCCTGGGATTCTTGGTTTCTCCCGCCGCAATCTATGAATATCCGAACATGGAGCTCCGTTAGGTGCAGACTTTGACTAAGAGTGTCGGTGAGTACTCACCGCAACTATTTCTGTTCCAATGAAAGAAAACGCAGCCTGGGTCAAGACCGCTACCCATGCCAAAAACCGCCCCTTTGCGCCTGGTATGCCGCCAAACTGGGTAAACGGTCCTGGATTTTTCCAATATCGGAATCCAATACGATCATGGGTAGGCCCCCCTGCGCATTGCAAGTAAGAACCTTTGCAGTAAGATCAGAGTCGTGCATACCTCCAAGGTCAATGACAACACCAAGAATAATAAGACCAACAATCGTGATCACCTTGATAGAGCTGTTCAAGAAAACCACTAATTAGCCATCATCGGGTTGAATAATGGCCCTTCAAGTTGAAGGGAAACCAACGCAAATATGAATTCGGCCTCCCCGTACACACCCGCACCGAACATGTTCAAAGTGATGGTGACAATCATTGTGACCGTGATCCAGACAGCAGGGTTGACATTGGTCCAGAATCCAACGAGCACGGCTGACGCGCTGAGTTCAGCAGGAAGAAGAATGGTCCAGTTATACCTCACAAGTCGAAGGACATATCAATTGCAGCGCGCAGAAAAGGAGTGAAAGTCAATGGTTACCAGTAATTCCACCCCAATGTGAATGAGAATGCGGGGTCTACAAAACGCTCCGCTAATTTGATATGTCCTCCGGGTATGGGAAGATACGCCACCATTTCTCCTAGTGAGATCTGCCATTGGGTAGGTTGGCCCGATGACAGTCAATGGGGACACGAAGACATACCATGACACTGTAGCAGATCGTACCCATTGCCATGTATCCGAGGATGAGGCCTACCCATACATTAGTCCAAGGATGTGACAGGTTCAGATCTTGACAAGGATTCGCACCAATAGGCCCACCATTGCGTAAAGCAGTGGCAGTTCCCAAGAATAAACCTTTCAAACTGTGAGTTTGTGCATCTTGAAGGCGACCTCGTTGCATACCCACGCCAATGACACCACCAATACTATAGATGAGTGAGTATCATCAGATACGATGCATACGGTGCTGAACTTCATACCTGATCATAGCAACATGCCGATTCTTCAACTGCCGCACGAGCTTCACTTCACCGGAGGATTCCTTGTAAGATTCGAGATCGGGACCCGAGAAGCGCCTTGACTGTCTTGACAAGTCGACGTCCTTTTCACTACCCAAATCCTTGATATCCTTGGCCATAGCTGTGGTGGTCTGGGAGGGCGGAGAGAGGACATAAAACCATAGTCAGCAGTGCTATAAGAGCCTAACCGTATTACAACAAGGTTCCGTTATCCCGAGGTCTTCTGATATTCTCTCTTGCGCGATGCAGCGGCGCATGAAAGCGGCCGTCAACCCCGGCGGCCCATGATCATGATGTGGGTATAACTTATCCGCCTCGCAATTGCCTGGCCCAGTCAAGCAGGGTTACTGTGTGTACGCGCGGCGCGGCTTAAGTGCATGGAGATAGAAGGGCTTCATGTCAAGGTAGAAGGGCATCGGAGATATCTGAAAACTGACGCCTCGAAGAAACTTGGGTCTTTCAGGCCCGGTAAAGTATAATAATATGAGTACTATACAGTGCTATACATGGAACATTATGTAATTAGTGTAGTAACCAAACAACTTGTAGATTCCATCCAGCCAACTGATTGCCATCTCTGTACAGCTTCGGCGCTCGAGGTGTGGGTTCTGGATTTGGTTGCTGGATTTGGTTCAGTGGGAAACTTGACGTGGCAGCTGTTGAGATGTATCGAGACTGATATCCGAGTCAATGTCGTTCGCCCTCGGTTAGAAAGAACCATTGATCTTCCATGGGCTTGTAGTATAGATATCAAGCACTAGTTATTAGCCAGTAACGGCAAGTTGTGCCACAGGTTGAACGAGCAGAGAGTCGACCTTGGATTCTGGAATACTCCTTTGTGCGACATCTCTCATCCAAAGGCGTAATATATTCGTTTCCCGTCGATCCTGTTTATTTGCCCAGCCTTACTCCGGGATACTCCCAGTGTATTCCCAAGTAAATGAGAACGGGTTAAGAAAATAGATGATCGTCTCATCATTGGGCTGATAAGATTTGACTTTGGGCATGAAGCATAAACTTCTTAATCTGCTGATGAAAATGCGCCACCTTTTCGTTTCTATGTCTGCGCCTCTTCCCAGATCTGAGAGCGTCAAGTAGGAGACAAAGTTCGTGCCATGTAAAAGCCGTACCTCAAAAAACCTGCGGCGTGCTTGGACCCTAACGCCTCTGCAGCTGGTGAGGTCAAGCTTTTCAAGCTTCTCGCAGGCATCAATGATGCGAAAAAGTCCTTCACCTATGCAAGATGTGTCTGGTGAGAGTGTGGAAGCAGAAAATTGAATTTTCTTACTCGTCAACTTTGTCCCTGCCACCGAAAGGCTGTGCAAGAATGAGCATGTCGCCAGGTAAAGTCCAGCTTCGTCGTCGATCCCAGTGTTGTTGATAATCAGGGTCTCAAGAGGGGACACTTCGTTTGCCTCGATTGGGACCAAGCCAACCAAGTCAGATGAACGAAGTGAATGTATTCCCCCCAGGTTCAGTTTCTACAGGAATGATACAAATGAGACGAGAAACCCTGCGGTGAAAGATACCTTGACAATAACCTTGCACCTTCTCCCAATCTTTGTGATGAACTCTGACAAGGCGCCATCGACTCCTCTGGATGTTGAAAGTCCCAGCTTCGTGTTGCCAACTAGGTTGACATCCTCTAGATGACTCAACGGCACCAGAACCTTGGTTAGAGAACGAAGCACCTCGTCAGTCATTGTCATCGCAGAAGTGTTCCCAATTGATGCCCTTGATCCTCGATTGACGCCCAATGCCCCAATGGCGAACGTTCGTAACTGAGGAAGTAATCGGATAATTTCAACTAGGTCGGTGGTGGATGTCGCTGTTGAGGTCAAGGATAGCTTTTGCAATGGCGGGATATGCGCATTTGCAAGGAGCTGCGAAGGATGCCGAACGAGGGTGAAGGACAAGTCCATTCGTTGTAGGCCAGGGCAGAGCTTCAAGAGGGGGATCAATGCAGCGTCAGATAGAGATGTCTGTCGTAGCTTCAGAGTACGAAGAGATGGAAGTTGGAAGCCATCAGGAAGGGTTGTGTAGAGATTCGATATGGTTGCGTCGGTCTACTTCGAATTCAAAGTGGTGCGTCAAGAAGGTTTGAAAGGAGATTTTAAGAACAGGTTCACTGGCCCAATGTTGTATGCCCGCCAATTTGAGAACCTCTAAATCGGGGCATGCCTTGACGACAAGAGCCAGCGATGACGGGGTAACGGAAGTGTAATTGAGATTGAGTATTTTGAGAGCAGGGGAGACTTCAGCGAGTGCGCGCATAGTCCCTGCACCTACCTTGGTGCATCCACTGTGTACAAACGGAGAGAGAGGGATAAATGGCGTGTAATGGAGCAAGAAAACGATTGGCTGTCACCGCAAGACAAGTCTATTCAAGCCCAATAAATTCCGAAGGAGGTTGGCGAAGACATCGTCGGGGACGTCGTCGAAACTCGTGAGTTCGAGATCATGCACGTTGGGGTTGATTCGTGCGACGTCTATGAGAGTTCTTTGTTTGACACCAGGTAATTCCTTGGATAGAATTATTGAAGGACCGCGAAGAAAGTACTGTCAGGGGGGTAGTTGAAAAGTGTGCGGGAAGTTGACGCACAAGGTAACTCACAGTCACAATCACCTCGTGAGCAAGATAGGTAGGACAAATACTCTGAAGGAGTGCGAATATCCGCGGAAGCAAGAGTTCAGGAAGGGCCTTCAGTTGGTCTGAGATGCGTGCCCAGACATCTTCATTGCTTCTGAGTCGGACAAAGTTGGCCGCAAAGACGCGTGCGCATAGTGTAATGAGCGCTGGAGTGACGGAGAGAGGAAGGTTACGGGTCGACAACGCCGATGACGAGGGGTTGTTTTGCTGTAAAGATGGCGTATCTGCCTCTGAGGGTGCTCCGAACGACGGTACGCCGCCAATCTTTGGCCTTTTCGACATTTATAATGGCAAGGTCAATAGGTGGCCCTTCAGCTTCAGGCTTCAGGCCGTTCAGGGACCTTCACGGTTGTTCGGTTGTTCGGAGTAGTGGCTGTGTAACGGGGTTGTGAGGTTGAACGAGCGGGGAGTCGACTTTGAATACTCCCTTGCGCGATTCCATCTTTCATCCAAGGGCGTAATATATTCGCTTCCCGTCGATCCCGTTTACTATTTGCTCAACTCAAGCCCTTATGACTACTTACGCGATCCTTCTCCGATCGCCCAGGCCGGGCGCAGGCCAAATTCAATGCAATTGCTACGGTGTATTGGCCAAACTATCTGTACTTATAATGTAGACGTCATCGACCTTCTGCGATGTCTGCGGCGGTTCCAAGCTGGCCTCCCAAACAACAACGCAACAAACGCAATGACCGGGCCCACCGTCACTCTCCACAGGACCCGCTCCGCTACCTCCAAGCCCGGAATCCTGATCCTGAACCGATGCGCCACATCACGGGGAAGACCAATCAAGACTATGTGAAGGAGGTTGAAGGGGGAGGGGAATGTGTAAGGACCGATATATGACGTCGTAGCACGCAAAAAGGCCCTCCTCGCCGATTGGCCGGTCGACGGCGAGTATTTCTCCCATGGATCCTGCGAAACATGCCCCGATGACGTCGTAGTGGCCAAAATAAAAATTGACGCAACCAGTAGAAATATCACGAGGAGGAAGAGGCAGAGAAATGTGACCCGCGTTTCCATCGGGGTGGGGCTGAACTGAGCTGATGAAGTTCTGAAGAGCGCGTCGACCAATGAAAGGGACAGGAGGTAGGTCGCGAGGAGGAGTAACGGGAGAAAGAACAGGATCACTGGGAACAAAATCCTTGACAGACCCTGGGTTACAATGATAGCAAGAGGGAGGCTGTTGCTATGTTGTAGAAGAAAGAGGTGGCTCGGTGCCTGTGGCAGGTTGAGGCCCAAAGGCAACAATATCGCGGCCCACTGGAGGAGGCCGAAGGAAGCACTGGTAGGATGGGGAACAGACGGTAGGCTCGCGAGGAATGCGAGTGTCACAAGCAGGGAACTGGTGCTAGCAAGGGTTTGGGATTGCGCGGCGAAGGACAGTGGAAGGAGCACAAGAAATATCTCGCGGGCTTCCCCACTGGTACTCCAACCAGCCGACCGAAGCATGTGGTTGCTCAATGGGATATAGAAGATAACGCACAAGAAGGACTAAAAATGCAAGGTGGGATATCCAGTCGATAAAGTGCACGACACTGAAATCCATTTGAGGGTCAAAGTTGAGGCAATCATTTGCAAGGAGCCCTCACCGAGGTGTAGCCAGCCTGTCATATCGAAGAAATCTCGAGTAAGTGGGTCTTATGGATATACCACACTTCCACGCATCCTCGAGGCTCGAGATGACGAGAGGGTGGGAAGACAAGGATCGCGGAGAGTCGGTGTCGGCAAGGAAGTCGACCACTGGTGGACGAGTGTCAGAAGCCTTGCTGCTGACGGAGAATTGCGTACCTCGACATAGCTTTGTGCCCGTATTATCTAGTGGAAACTGGTGCCATAACACTGCTGCAATGTCTTGCGTTGTGCGGTATTCCGTTAAGAACAGTGCCCATATGTCGTCGACTTGTTTCTCCAAATGCTCCGCGTTCCGCGCATCGGCATTCGTCGCAAGCCATCTCTCATACAGGTCGTGAGCAGCAGAAACCTTTGTCCTCTTTCGAAGCTGCAGTAGAACCACTAGCGCAAACGCGACTTCCGTCGGGTGGTCCTCAAAGTCCAACCGGAGTCCATCGTGGTCACGTACAAGATCCTCGAAGTTGATTTGATCTGCCTGCAAGATGCTTAAGCGTCGTACCGCAGGGTTAATACGGGGTAGTTGGTGGTCCAAAACAGACTGAGTCCTGGAGGGAATGCGGGCAGCTTCCCTGAGTAGGGGGGTGGATTCATGGGTGTCACGGTCCATGCTGACCGGTGTCTATTTGCCCGTGTTGCACGCTACATACCCGCACTCTGAATTGATCTCACTGCCTACACCGATGAGCGTGTCAACACCGCTGCTCGATACCATCGAACCCGATGAACCCACCGTCCTGCCCACCGGGAAAATCTCCTCTTCACACACAACAACGCGGCCACCCGTCGTCCTTACACCGACTTCACACAACGCTGACCGGATGGCGACCACAGAGGGCGATGCTGAATCCGGTACGTCTTCCCCAATACTGCGTCACAAGCAATTTGTTGACTTGGTACATTTACAATAGGTATCGCAGGGATATTTCGCCAAGTACGAGCACTTGCTTTGACGCGTTTCGATCCACCTCAATTTCCATGACCACAGTCCGCCCACCCACTCGCCCTGTTTTTCCTCTTCTTCTTCAGGATAGCGGCTATTGCGGTGTATATCCTATGCGGGTTCTTCACTGACAACTATGTCCTTTCGGTGAGAGCCCGTACCTATTGGCGCCGGTTTTGACCCTGTAATAATCCCAGTTATTGGTAGACAGTTGCAGTCGTTGTCCTTCTTGCAATGGACTTCTGGAATTGCCGAGTGAGTGTGCGGCAGCGTGGCTTATTACGATGGTACTCAACAGGCAAACAGAATGTTGCTGGCCGAACACTAGTGGGCCTCCGCTTTTGGAATCAGGTAATATACTCCATTGTTTTTTTTCCCCACCCTGCCGACGCAACTCAAATTCCAGGTGGACGACGACGGAGAAAGTTACTGGGTATTCGAGAGCCGAGATGTATGTGTGCGCACATAACGTCTCACTTGACCGAACTGATATATATTCCACAGCCCTCCCGACCAGCAAACCCAATCGATTCCAAGTGAGCTCCTAACACCCCACTCCGTGAATCACTTATGCTGACCTTGCGCGCCCACAGAATGTTTTGGGTGAGTGCCAGCCCCTTCACACCTACCTCCCAGGTCCCATAACTCATCTCATCCCAGATCGCGCTCTACTCCTTTCCCTTGCTGTGGTCCGCCCTCCTCATCGTCTCCCTCCTGAAGTTGGGCTTCGCGTGAGTTACCTCATATTACACTCCACGCATTCGTGTCCCTACCCCCATGTTTACAAGGTTCATCCCGATCGTGATCCTCGCGCTCGTATTCAACTTCACAAACGCTATCGGGTTCACATATGCGTAAGGCCCACTATTACATCGTTCAAACTTGCTCGTTTGACACTAAGATTTTTTCTGTCCCATTCCGCAGCGATCGCGATGCGAAGCAACGATGGGCAAACAACATGGGGTCCACGTGGGGTCTCGGCGGGCTCGGCGGTCAGCTACTCGCAGGCGCCGTCAAGAACAGCGTCGGGCGGGTATTCCAGCGATGAGTCTGACGGCTCTTCCAGGATGCATAGACTGTAATAACATGCAAATTCTCGTTCATGAGTCCGAGTTAGCAAAACATATATATTCACTCCAGACTCTATATATTTTGCATCCGAAGGGAAGGAGGGACCTACAGTCCATCTCCATACTTAACTATGTATGTGGAGGTGTCGAAGAATTTGAAAGGAAGAAGGAAGTATACACATGAATGCGAATAAGAAAACAAGCGAGAATGCCAGCGACAGCCCAGCCATAAGTAAAGAAAAGAAAGAAATCCGCAGAGAGGAAGGCTGAAGTGAAGCGAACTATAACAGTACAAATGATGGATGGTGGGTGGGGGGATAAATTGCAGTCCGGGATAAAATTGTCAACAAAATAACAAGCTGGGAGAAATACAAAAAAAAAGTAAGTTTGGACCTGGGAAGGAAAAAAAGGGGGAAACTTTCAAACAGAGTCCACGCGTCCAAGGGGGAGTTGATTGAGAGTTATGAATCTGATTGTGATCATGAATCATACGGGAATGTCAATTGTGAACTGATATCAGTCGCATAGGGACGTCGGATAAGTCTTGGTCTCGTGGCGGGGCCATACATAGCAATAACATGTGGGATGGGAGCAGAGTGAGTGAGTGTGGGACTTGGGATGGTGCGGGTCTAAGCCCGGCGGGTTTATTCGAGACCGACATAGCCGCGTGCGTCGACCTTGGAAAACGCGATAGTGGGTGTCGGGGGTGCGCCCAGCCCGATGAACGATCTCGTGCGTCCCTGGGAGCGGAACGTCGACACGCGTGGGGTCGCGAGGCTGGGGAACGGGACGAGTCCGCCTGCGCCGACGCCGAGGCTCGACGTGAGGGTCATGGTGGAGGGCGTGCGCGTCGTGTGTGTCGTGAGGGTCGGCGACGGAGGGAAGACGAACAGGGTCTGGGACGGGGTTGTGGATGGGTCAGGTGGAGGGATTTTGAGGAGGCTGTGGCGGAGGTGGAGGGGTGGCGGGAGTTTTTTGGAGGTGGTGCGCGCGCGGACGGGAGGCAGCGAGGGGAGGGAGAGCGTCGGTGTTCGTGGGGGTATGGGTTTGTTCGGTTGTGAGTGCACGGTCCGCTCCGGTTGTGGTGGTGAATCATCCACGACGATGGCGATGGGTGAAGAGGGAACGGGTGGGAGGATGCCTATGGGAGCGGGACGGCGCTTGCCTCCTTTGGGTGGAGGCGGGAGGTTAAACGTCGAGCGCACGGCGCTACTGGGTGGAGGGGGGATGCTGAAAGTGGATCGTATAGCCGTAGATGGGGGCGGTGCAACGGTAAACGATGTCTTCCACACGGGGGCTGAGGGAGGAGCACGGGGCCCTACCGAGCGGATCCAAGGCTCGGCCTTGGGGGTAAAGTTGAGGTGCGACGCGGCATCTAGCTCGTCGTCCGGGGAAGTGGTAGCCGACAAATCTTCTGATTCCGTGTTGAGGCTCTGTCCATCGAAACCACCTCCGACACGGAGGAGTTCCTCCTCCTCGTCCTCCTCGACGAGATGCTCGCTGATGATGCTGCCGTTGGTCATGTTGCTTGCGATGGAACCAGCACGCTTGCGTGGATGGCCATAGCGAGTTCTCCAGGCGGGGCCCATGCCGACACCGGAGTTGGTGGAGGAAGCCAGAGAGGAAACGGACGACTTGCGGGCGACCATGCGGTCCTCCATGGCCTTGTCAAGGGCTTCCGCTTCGCGCATGACGAGGGTGCTCTCGCGTTCATCCTCTTGATCTGAGGGAGCCTCGTCCAATAATTTACGCTGCCTGCCCCACTCCTCCTCGTCATCAGCACAGCTGGACCTCTCGGAACCCGATAGACTGCCGGTATCGGCCTTTAGTTTTTTCTCGTACTCCAGTAATTGATAAATGAGGCTAGAGGAAAAAAAACAATTGTGTAACGAGGGAGAAGATGACAAAGAGTAGCACCCACGACATATTGGGGCCGATCCATTTGCTCTTTTCCTTGACGAAAGAGTAGGCGCCCTGCATGCCCTTGAGGGCCCAAACGTCAGGGGGAACAGAGGGGGACTGCTCTGCGGCTGCGCGCATGACGAGGGCGATGACCAAGGTAGCCGAGCGGGAGATACCACATTGACAGCTGGCATGTGACAGATGGATGAGATGATGGAGCGGAGAAATCAGAGTGGCGACATACTGGACAAGGACACCGTCGCCGCGTTGGAGAGCGGCATCAGTAAATGCCATGGCAGCGTGAAAACCCACGTCGACGAGGTCCTGTTGGCCGTGTGACCACTGGAGCTTGAGGTAGTGCATGGCTGGCCTGCCGGTTGCGAGGTTGGGTGGGTGATAGGTGGAGTCGGTGTTGGGGGTGGTGCGGAGGAGGTGCTGGGAGATGTCGAGGGGAGAAGCGACTTCTTTGGCGACGTTCAAGACAGAGTTGATGCCGCGTTGTACGAGGCCGTTCCAATCGCGGGCGTTGTCCTCTGAGCCGAGCCAGATGCCGGGGATGATCTGGGTGGGACCATTGAGATAGGGAGCGTCGTCGCCGTCCTCCTTGCGATGGATGAGGGAGTTTGCGGTGGCCGGGAGAGACACGACCGAGGGACGACGGCGATGAGGACGGGGCAGGTCGGGCTGGACGAGGCTGACGGCGCTGGGAGGCTCTGAGGGGAGCTGGAGGGAGCTGGAGGAGGACTGGGCGGACGGAAGGGTGAGAGATAATTTTTTCATGTTGCGCAGGGGCTTTGGGGGAGAGGTGGAGTGGATGCGGAGGGCGGCGGGGGGACCTCGTCTGGGCATTTTACGAGTTGGGGGCGTGGAGAGCACGACCAGCGTGAGTGGAGGAACCAAGTAAGAATGAAATGAAGTGAAATGAAATGAAGCGTGTGAAGTTGAACTCGGGTAGTTTGGTTGACCTCGCCATGAACCGCTACCAGGCAGCGTTCGTTGGCTCGCTCGTCTTCACTTTCTCGTCGCTCGTCCTCCTCTCCCGCTTCATAAACGCAAAGCTCGTCGCTGCAGGCTACGACTTCTCCCAGCTCATCCTCTACGGCCTCCCCGACGACCCAACTCCCCCAGGCCGCGTAGCGTCCCCCACCCTCGACAAAATGGCCGGCACCGTCATTGACTCCCTCTCCAACCTCACTCTCGACGACTTGCGCGCCGTCAACCTCCCCCTTGTCGGCCCCACGGACCTCGTCGCCGCTGCCTCCTCGCCCGCCGTCGTCTTCACTGCCGCTGTCCTCGTAGCCACCGCTGTCTACTCCAAGCTCATTCACAAGGGTCCGTTCATTTCCCCTCTTGTCACCCACCCGCTCACTCACCCCCGTTTCCAGGACGCTCCAAGCCCCTCAACCCCGACGCCTGGATCGAGTACCCCCTCCAAACCAAGATCCAGGTATCCCCAAACACCGCCATGTGCGTCCCCACGTCATTTTTTCACCCCTTGCCAGCCCACACCTGATACACGTCACTAGCTACCGTTTCACCTTGCCGCACCCCCAGGATGTTCTTGGTCTTCCCGTTGGCCAGCACATTTCCGTCTGCGCCGAAATCAACGGCAAGGACGTCTTCCGCAGCTACACCCCCATCAGCAACGACGACGACCGCGGCTACTTTGACCTCCTCATCAAGGTCCCGTCTTCTGTCCATCCGTTTTTTCACCTGTTCTGACTTTTTTCCAGTCGTACGAAAAGGGCAACATTTCCCGCCATTTCGCGACCCTCAACCTCGGCGACAAAATCCGCGTCAAGGGTCCCAAGGGCAACTTCCAATACTCCCCCGGCCTCGCCTCCCACATTAGCATGATCGCCGGCGGTACCGGCATCACCCCCATGATCCAGATCATCCGCGCCGCCCTCAAGAACCCCCTCGACAAGACCACCGTCACCCTCATCTACGCCAACGTCAACCACGAGGACATTCTCCTCAAGGACGACCTCGACCAGCTCCTGGACGTCCACGGCGGCAGGCTCAAGATCTTCTACGTCCTCAACAACCCGCCCCCGGGCTGGACCGGCGGCGCTGGTTTTGTTACCAAGGAGCATATCAAGGAATACCTCCCCAACCCTGGAAACACAAACAGCAAGCTCCTCATTTGCGGTACGTGGGCCTTTGGCGCTGTGTGGTTGATGATTTTGATCACTCTGTTCTAGGCCCTCCCCCTATGGTCGGTGCCATGAAGAAGAACCTTGCCGAGCTTGAATACCCTGCTCCCCGCACCGTCAGCAAACTGGTCGACGAGGTGATTACTTACACCTTCTTCCCCAAAAAATCAAAACGTTGACTTGCTTCCTTACCCAGGTCTTTGTGTTCTAATGGAAATAACGTCCGGGACGGGCATACCCTAGAGTCAGGCTAGAGTATAATAGACCAACGTTTTTTCGGGAATGTCGGATACTTACGATATAATGAATGACATTTCCGTTGACGCCCAGACTTGGTACCCACACACAACACGCATCCCTATTTTATTACTGCAGACATCTCATCTAACTGTGTCGACGAGTCCTCCAGCATCTCCAAATGGCATTCATTCAGCCTACAGAATAACCATCAAATTAGCACACCAAGACGACACCCTTACTATGAGACGAACACTTTCAGGATGGCTTCAGCAGCCCCAAACCCCAGCTCAAACTCCTCCTCGGAGAGCTCGCCGGTGCCATTGCGGGCAAGCTGTACGGCCGCATCGAGGTAGTGCAGCGGCGTGAGGCCGTCCTCGTCGACGGAGAGGAGCGGCAGGATGAATCGGAAGTGGTGCAGCATGCGGGCGTGTGGTTTCATTGGTGGGTGCGTGGGGATGATGACGTGGGCTAGGGCGTCTGTATGTGAGAGAAGGAAATGAAGATAGTCAGTAAGATGTGATCGAGGGGGACTGCAGACCGACCGATCTCGGGGATAGTATCCAGGAGTGTGCGCCGGAAACGAATACCACTGTACTTGGTACCTACAAGGACACGGAACGACCGACGAGGGAACGGACCACGGGACACGGAAACGGACGCAGAAACGGAAGATGGACAAGGTGAAATGACAGCAATCAGCCCAGGGTCCGAAGTTTCGACGAGTTCTACCGCACCTGGCCTACCCCAGCCCTCATGGAACGCATCCTTCGGCAACGACTCGTATGAAACAAGACACGCGCGGACGTACTCCTGCGCTACGTATTTGTGCACGGACTGTGATTTGTACATGTGTTTGAAACAACAGAGGTAGTCATCGGAGGTGGGCTTACCTCTGGTAGGTCGCTCCGTCCTATTGCCCTGTTGGCTTTAGAGATACGCTGTAGCCGCAGGCGCACCGCGATGCGGCGCTTCCCGCAATACAGCAGCGACACGACGAGCTGTAGTCAGGCGGTCTACCCGTGATTCGTGGCTTTCTAGCGAGTGGAAGGGACGTACAACGATAGTGTAAGACGCGCCGATGATGAGCGCATTGACGTTGGTTTTCCAGGTCTGGTTGGGCGATGTGCGGACAGCTTGGGAGAGCAGGGCGGCGCAGGAGAGGCCGGTGGCGACGATGATGGTTAGCACGAGGAAGACATAGCTGACCTTGGAAACTGCTCTGACGAATAGTGGCAGGCGTGAGGCCATGGCTTCACCCCAACATCGACATCGACGTTAGGAGTGGAATTGAAATGCGTCGGTCATTCAGATCTTTCGGCGTGACCGCCCGGCCTGTTCACAAACGACGGCATTTATTTCTGGAGTAGCAAACCATCCCTAAACGACAGAACACTAGGAAAGCTATCGTACAGATACTTGACTGAACTTTTGTCGAGGCCTGATCAAAGGCCTCACACTTTGCAACCAAAAAGGGCGAAGTCAATCCGCGTGGAAGAATGAGATACTCGCATAAAGATAGAGAGAAGTTGAGGAGCAACGCCCTAAACTTGCACATTTTGGCTGAAAAGACATTGTATTGGTTTCTCAGAATGAACAAGGGTTTCATGAGACGTACCCAAATTGACCAGACACGTTGCCGGCAGGGTCATATTCACAGACAAAGTAGTTTGCTTTCTGTTCTCATCTCGTCAACTTGCAGCTGAAACGGGAGGGAATCAAACGCACGCCGAACTTGGGATCAAAGATGCCATCGCAGGACTGGACAGCACACCCAACTTGCGTAGTGGCCTTCCAGACGACTTGCGTGAAGTGCGAAGCCGTGGGGTTTGAGGGGTTGTACTCAGCTGCAAGAGGCGAGCGTTTCATCGTCCTGGAAGAATGCATGAACAAGGCGTGGAATGTACTCACTAACTTCATCCGTCCATCCTTTGACGGCCTGCGCAATGTCGTAGTTCCCCGTACCAGCGGCGAGGTTCTCTGTGGTTGCAGTGTTACCCCATATTCATCGACTTCATGAAATAGACACGAACCACCAAGGCGTCCGAATATTCCTCCAGAATGTTCAAAAACGCAGCCGTTTGCCCACTGCTGAGCCTTCGAGGCGAGATCGTCGCTCCAGGTCAAAGGCGCTGCACCGTGTTGCGCGCGTACAGTGTTGTGGGCAGTCAGATAAGCAGTGATATCGCTGTCGGAAGTGAAGGAGAATCCTCCGCCGGGTGAGAAACCCGGCGCAGGCTCAGGGGTCTTCGTAGGGGGGGGAGGCGCAGGCGTGGAAGTCGTTCGGGTGACGGGAGGGCGAGTGCTCGAAGTGGAAACTGGCGGCGGTGGGGGTGTCGAAGTCGTCCTGAGAGGAGGAGGAGGAGGAGGAGGGGAAGGAGGGGGAGCACTGGATGTCGTGGCAGGCTCGACCGGTGCCGGAGGAACTGAGGGTCCACTCGAAGAGCTAGTAGTAGGCCTAAAAGCAGGAGGGGCAAAACCCGCTGCAGAGATAACTGTAACCGATGAAGTCGTGACAGAAGCCGCCGCAACAGCAACAGATGAAGTTGCAACAATTTCCTGATCAGTGCTTGTGGTGGCGGCGGCGACACTCGTGCTGATGGGAACCTCTGACGAGTATATTACATGCCCCGTCTGAACATTCCCGACCACCTGACTTGGACTGGGCAGTTGAGAGGTAGGTGTCCTGTGAAGGATATGTTTTAGTGGCGAATTATGTCTGCGACGGGCCCACTCGACCTACGTTTTAGTTCCACAAGCTTTCGCGATGGCAGCGGCGAAGGACTCGGTCGAATTTGCATTCTTCAAAACGATTCCCCAAGGATCGGTGCCCATCATCCTCCCAGTCCAACCCCACTTTGACATGCATTTCTGCACACAATCTGCGGTCTTGTAGTGCTTTCTAGAACAAGCCGGGCCAGCGAGTCCACCAGGGAGATACGCAACCAGCAGCACAACAGACAGGAAAGGAGCGAGACGAGTCATTCTCCGGATAATAAAGGAACGTAAAGAAAAAGAAAGTGGGTGTCCAGAAAAGATCAAAGTGACCGACGCTGTCGAGCTATTGAAGGAACCGATATCCTCAGAGGGATTTGCATTTTATTCAGGCAATCGCAGAGCGGTTGCCATAGAGTCCGATCAAGTGGACAATATTGGTCACCCTATGTTGGCGCCAACAGGATGTCTTGGCATGTGCCATGTAGGTGGTCCTAAATTATCGCGTTTGCCGTCGAGGTCGTCGTAGACAATCCCAAAATATTCTGGGCTGTGCCTCCAGCTCGCATATTAGAAAGTCGTGGTGAGATCTCAAGGTGCGGTCAAACAAATACAACTACTGTCAACATTTCAACGCTTAACCGACGAGGCCGCACTTGCTCCTAATGAGCCAACCGCCACCACACTACATCCTCTTTTCCCACTCATCCATAGCGGCGACAAATCCTGGCGCACTGTCCAGCACACTGGGGCATCCTTCCATTCAGTATCACTATGCCAATGATTCGCCCTTAGCACTATGGCCTCAACATCCCAATGAACACGTCCTTGTCCTCGATTACGATCCAAACTCTACGAAGCCTCCAACAGTGCAGAGCCTATCAAAGGAAGTAGCTGTGACATCTCTCAAGGTCGAGGAAGCCCCTGGCGCCGCCGTTGCGTATGAGAATGATCCCAAGAACGATAGGATGTACATCATTGAGACGACTGCAAGTGACGGGTACGTGAATCACTCATAGGCGTCATGTAGTTCCTCATCATCCATCCAGAGTAACCCACGTTCCAGCGGGCGACCGAAAGTCTGCCCACAATGTTCTGATGCAGTTCAAGCGAAGGTGCGGTCTTTCTTCGACGAATGAGATCCGCCCTGATGATCACCAGGAATGAGGTACTGCGACGCGCCCTCCTTTACCCATCATCACCCCATCCACCATCACTTCCCATGTCACTGCTGCATCCGGACTCATAATGTTTCCACAGCATGTAATCCCGATTCCCGTATAATATCAACAGAAATTTAAAGCGTCTAAGAGTATGTACGGTATCAACGTTTCTTGTTCCTAGTTCCCCGGTTCTTCACCGCAGGCACCGGCTGGGAATTCGCAGCCCCGGGCTTGCCGGGTTGTTCATCATCCATGAAAGCCGAGAGACTGGCAATGCACATGTTAGTGGGGTAACTTAGTCCAAACAGAGTGATAGTGATACGCACCTGGACTTGAGATCCCCATTTACCATCGCGTTGACCTTGGCATGCTGTTCTTTGAATTCCTCCATCGCCTCCGGGTCCATGTTTTTCTAGATGATCGATGAGGTCCGTCATATATGTAGGCCGTGCATAATGGTTAAGGAGTCGCAACTTACCATGAGGTAGGGCAAAGCGAGCATCATAGCGCCGCCGACAACCATCATCATTGTCATGGGATTTGAGAGCATGGCCATGAGATTGAAAGATTCGTGGGGGACAAAATATGCGTGCTTCTGTCTCGGCGTCAGAGTTATGGGATGCGAGAGAAGTACGGTCGAAGGCGGGTTCAGAGGGGTTCCAGCAACATATGGTCGGACTTCTGGTGCAGATTCAGAGTTTGCAACATCGACGCGTAACTGGCGATAAAGGCTTCTTCTTGATTATATGCGAAAAATAGAGTCGGCACTTACCTGGTCGAATGAGAAGCTTGGTGACACCACAGAGAGAACATATGTCCCTACAGGAACGTCGGGTCTGTGAACATTAGTTAGAATGTGACAGAGAGAGAACTGTGTCGAGATGTAACGACGCACATTGAAAAGCTGCCATCATGCCGTACGCTTCCTTTTATCCTCCCATTGTCAAGAATCACCTTGGATGGCCGCAAAGATTCGATACCTGGCGACGTGTAAGATATGTGTACCTGTGACACAACGCGTGGCGCTGACCTGGACATTCGTCATTCCATTGAATTTTGCCCGTAATGTCGAGGGCTTGCGCCAATGTGGTGAGACTGTTCAGACATAAGCATAGTCAAGGCTGGCACGCTCCGGGAGGCTTACCATGAAACAGCGAGGAGGAGAGGGAAGTGCACCATAATCGGTAAGAGGAGAGATTCGCAAGTAACATCAGCAAATTAAATATCCAAATTTATGGTAGCGCCCTCGTAATTATCAACTCGACCGAACTTGTCGCCACACAAAACGTCGATGCATTGAAACTTCTAGACTTCCCGCCTGTGTTATACTGATACTTATTTTTTGCTAATTCACTTGTCTCGTAGCTTACGCGGCTTGTCAGGCAATAAACTGACTTCATCATCATCATCATCGTATATCATCGTAATTGTAAAGTAATTGTAAAGTTTTTTTTTTGAAACACTGTTTTATTTTTTTTATTCGAAGTACATATCGGGCCGAAATTGTCTGCACCTGAATTTTGTTGGTCTTTCCTCTCATCCCTTGTTTCTCCCCCACCCTCCTGAAGATGCGGCAAAAGCGGGCGAAAGCGTACAGGAAGCTCATGTGTCTGTATTCTATGACATTCGGATTCAGACAGCCATACCAAGTACTTGGTGAGTCAAGTTCACGTCTCGCTCATCTGTTCTAACGCGTCTGTCAACCCAGTCGACGCTGAAATGTGCAAAGCAACAATTGATCACAAGATTGAGCTCGTGAAGCAGCTTAGCTCCGTGCTCCAAGGCGAAGTCAAACCGAGTGCGTCCATCTCAAGTTCACCCATCGCAGCGTCGCTGAGAGATCTCACGACAAGCCGTGCTTTAGTGATCACACAATGCTGTATCCATGAACTGTACATCCAGGGGAAATCCCAGCAGCCTGTTGTCGACCTCGCCAAGACTTTTGAACGTAGGAAATGTAATCATCGGGAGGCGATACCTGGAGACGAGTGTCTTACGAGTGTTGTTGGTGCGTATGTTCGCCATCTATTCTTCCTGCTCACAGTCGAGGCACAGGTCCGGCAAATAAGCATCGATATGTCATTGCGACACAGTCCCAGCCACTCCGGGTGAAACTACGAACTATACCTGCCGTTCCAATCGTCCATGTAAACCGGACAGTAATGGTGCTCGAGCCGCCCAGCGATCTCACTCTCGAGACCAAGAAAGCGGTACGTTAAACGTTACGGACGAAAATGCCCAGACACTTACCACGGCATATGTGTAGATGGAAGAGAAGGCCCTTCTTCCGGCTGCATCTGACATGACGCTTGTTAACCCATCCACCTCCGATGAAGCACCAAAGAAAAAGAAAAAGGGACCGAAAGGACCCAATCCTTTGAGCGTGAAGAAGAAAAAGCCGCCGACTGAGATGCCGGCATCCAACAAGACAAAAGGAAAGGCAAAGAGTGCCAGCACTGATCCGGCGACGTTATCGACTCCGAAAGTGGGCGAGAAAAGGAAACGCGATGATGGCCGCCAGGATGATGGATCTGACGCAGGACCACCTGATGTGACGACCAAGAAGAGGAGACGGAGAAAGAAGGCAGAATCCACGGAAACATTTACATAGGCTGTAAACCGTCACTCGTTGTCCCGTAGATCCATGTGTTTCTCATTCTCAGCCTTCACTTCAATCATGTACGGCTTTCAGTACTCAGAGTACTCAGTTGTCGTGGACTAGACTAAGATATCTAATGGATACGAGTGAACAGATGGCAGGTGATGATACAAGAATAGAGCGGGGGGAAGACGCGAACTCAATTTCCACCACGAAGACGCAGCACTGCAATGGATGATCAGATGAATGTTATTACAAAGTTCTCAGATGATGTTACTCACCCAAGTGAAGGGTGCTCTCCTTCTGAATATTATAGTCAGAGAGAGTACGTCCATCCTCGAGCTGCTTGCCAGCGAAAATGAGGCGCTGCTGGTCGGGTGGGATACCCTCCTTGTCTTGAATCTTGGCCTTGACATTGTCAATGGTGTCAGATGACTCGACCTCGAGGGTGATGGTCTTGCCGGTCAGAGTCTTAACAAAGATCTGCATACCACCGCGGAGACGGAGGACAAGGTGAAGCGTCGACTCCTTTTGAATGTTATAGTCAGAAAGAGTGCGGCCATCCTCGAGTTGCTTTCCGGCAAAGATCAGGCGCTGCTGGTCAGGGGGAATTCTGCAGCGAAAGGTGAGATGTCGGTGCATATCGCGGGGTAACTAGCGGGGTACTTACCCTTCCTTGTCCTGGATCTTGGCCTTCACATTGTCGATGGTGTCGGATGACTCGACCTCGAGAGTGATGGTCTTGCCAGTGAGGGTCTTGACGAAGATCTGCATACCTCCACGCAGACGAAGGACGAGATGGAGAGTCGACTCCTTCTGGATGTTGTAATCAGAAAGAGTGCGGCCGTCCTCGAGTTGCTTGCCGGCGAAAATTAGACGCTGCTGGTCGGGTGGGATACCCTCCTTGTCTTGAATCTTGGCCTTGACGTTGTCAATGGTGTCAGAGGACTCGACCTCGAGGGTGATGGTCTTGCCGGTCAGAGTCTTCACAAAGATCTGCATGCCTCCACGGAGACGTAAGACGAGATGGAGGGTTGACTCCTTCTGGATGTTGTAATCAGAGAGAGTACGGCCATCCTCAAGTTGCTTCCCGGCGAAGATGAGACGCTGCTGATCGGGGGGAATTCTGCAGCGAAAGGTGAGATGTCGGTGCATATCACGGGGTAACTAACGGGTACTTGCCCTTCCTTGTCCTGGATCTTGGCCTTCACGTTGTCGATGGTGTCGGATGACTCGACCTCCAGGGTGATTGTCTTACCCGTGAGGGTCTTGACGAAGATCTGCATACCTCCACGAAGGCGGAGGACGAGATGGAGAGTGGATTCCTTCTGGATGTTGTAATCCGACAAGGTTCTGCCATCCTCGAGCTGCTTTCCGGCGAAGATGAGACGTTGTTGGTCGGGAGGGATTCTGTGGAAAGATCATTAGTAACCGCGATACAGTGTACAGGGACTAAGCGACATACCCCTCCTTGTCTTGAATCTTGGCCTTGACATTATCGATGGTGTCGGAGGACTCGACCTCGAGAGTAATGGTCTTGCCGGTGAGTGTCTTGACGAAAATCTGCATGGTAGTGGTGACAATGAAAGTGGCGGGGTTTAATGAGGCAGGGCAACTGTTGCTTTATACTACGTGGCGGAGTTTGAACTGTATTGCCTCATACCGATGAGTCATTGATTCAGAGTCATTGTGATACGTGATACTGTGCTGATACTTAAATTATTTAAACCAAGGAACGGACTACATAGAAAGGACTAGAACAAGGTAAAAGCAAACAACAGCATCTACACAAGCAAGTAGATTGTTCAGGAATGCTACAAGCCATCGTCATGCCACAGCCGGATGGTTAAATCCTTCTCCATCGATGCAGATGCAATGATACTTCTTGTGGGGTGGGTCTACAAGGGCATCAGTCCAGCCCAGGTCACAGTATGCAATAATGACTTACATCGACCGTCAGGACGACATCTGCACCATCTGATTAGGCCTTCTGCTCTGTTTCCCTGAAACGATGACGTACCCCGGTGACCTTCAAGCACCTGCAGCACCTGACGTGTCTGGAGATCCCAGATGTATATCTTGCTATCCTCGCTCCCACTTACAACGTACTTTCCCTTTGTGGTGCTAAAGCATGGCACTAGGCAATACGTTCGGTTTGAATGTCCGGTATAGGTTTTCACACATCGTGATGTGTGGTAATTCCACAAGCGGATTGTAGAATCCTGAGTCGATGCAAGAACGAACCTCGAATTCAGCGAAAACTTGACATGAGAACTAAACAGGGAAATTGGTAAGAACAAACTTGTCAACTGAAAGACAACGAAATATAAGAACCATATCGGATTGTCATCATCTACAAGAGTCTTCAAACATTGCCCTGAATCAGCATCCCAGATACGTCTGTCAATGTATCAGAAATGAGCAACCTTGGAGAAATAAACATACATTAAGCCGTCCATTGCACAGGAGACAATGAGTGTTCCATCATGGTTGAAGCTCACAGCTGTGACAGGATCCGAGTGAGCGGGCAGGACTTTGAGGGACTTCCCTGTATGAAAATACTCGAGCTTAGTTTCGTTCTCGCTCAAGTACACACGTTTCGGACCTCTCGCGACATCCCAGACGCGCACAGTTTCGTCAAACCCGCCAGAGACTAGCAGGTTTGAACTGGGATTATAGTTGAGGCAGAACACAAAGTTTGTGTGGCCGATCAGAGTTTTGGCAGCGGCACCCTGTCATCACGCACATTGGTGACAGAAACGGGTAGACTACAGGGCAGCACACGCGTACCAGCTCTAGACTCCAGATAATTATCGTTTTGTCATCAGAGGCAGATGCAAGATAATCCCCGTCACTCGACCACGCGACGTCAGATATACCCTCCTTGTGGCCTTCCAGGGTACATATGATATCGCCCGTAAACGCGTCCCACAGTTTGACGAGTTTGTCAGAGCCTTCAAACATGATGAGACAAGAAAGCGTTGTCGACGAAATGCGAGACACACTGGATGATGCAAGTATTGCGCCGTCAGGACTGAATTTGAGTGAGGATATGGATCGCGTATGTCCACTGAGCGTGTAGCGTAGTCTGTAGCCAGGTTTTGCGGGATCTCGTGGCGGTTGTGAAGCAACTGGTGGAGACTGAGATGGACCTGGCGTGTTTGAAGCGCGGTCCTGCACTGACTCGGGTGAGGCGTTGGCGGCCATGAAATTGAATGAATGAAGCTTAAGGAGGAGTGCCGTCACGTGCCCAAAAATTCTTCCAAATCGCTGTTGAAACCTCACCCAACAGAAACGATGTCTTCCTCCTGGATCACCCCCGAAACGCGCACAGGGCTCATTGAGGATCTCGTGTCCGGCGTAGGTTCGTTGATATGTTGCCTTGTCCCTTTCAACCGCTGTTAATATCATTTCAGATCGCTATAACCCATCAAACGTCTCAATTCTTGAGGATTATCTCTATCATCAGACCCGGAGCGAGGAGTATGACTGCCTAGCAAACCTTGCTATCCTCAAGCTGTAATCGAATGTTTCACAGAAAGATGAGCAAGTCCTGACTAATTTTTCTACAGCTATCAGTTCAATCCCGACCTGTACAATCCCGATGTTGTAGTCAACATCCTCTTGAAAGCCCTCACCGCCTGCCCCCTCCCCGACTTCAACCTCTGCATATCCTTGCTCGACGAGCGGACATCTAACACCAACCTCGACGAGCCTGACCCACTACCTACCCTGCTTCCCATACTGAGAGGTCTGCACGGTCTCCTGTACCGCTGCCGGTTCCCTGCCTTCTGGACTGCGTACCGCTCTGAAGAACTGGATACACTACGTGATAACTATACTGTTGAGTGCGTTGGATTCGAGAATGCAGTGCGGGAGGTTGCCATTCGGGCTGTAAAGGCTGCCTTCACGCAGATCAGTACAGAGCGCCTTGGGTTGTACCTGGAGCTGAGTGGTACGTTTCGCTATCGCTCAGTATGGAGTCGCGTCCCGATGCTTCTGTATTCAGGTGATGATCTCCAGGCGTATATCCAAAAGCTTGGATGGACAGTCGAAGCATCGTCGTCTGTCATTTCTATCCCGCCGAACCCGGACAACCAAATCGAAGCCACCGTCGTTCAAGAAAGCATCAGTCTACCGCGTAAGCTCTGGTCTATCTTTTGCATGTAATTTCTACCAATGTCTAAACCCATGTTATTCAGAGCTCACGAAGGTGATATCGCATGCTGCACTGAAGGCATAAAACACCATGTATTGGTGCTATTTTACAGTTACTAGTCCCTATGAATCCATTGATTTCGCCTTCGATGATCAACGTTCAACTTCCAAGTAGAAATAAGTGAGATACTGATATAGTTATGAACTATTACACAGCCAGGAATGCCGAAACTGTCCCCCAGACCGCCATGATGACACCGATTGCCAGACACACGCTATCAAACAGGCCACAGCGTCTGGTGAGCATAACCTTGACAGAGATGGGTCCAATGACGCAAAGCATAAAGGCTGAGAAGGAACCGAGGAACGCCATCATGGAACTAAAATCCGGGACCATAATCGAGAACAAGACGGAAAGGACAGTGACCGAAATGCGTTGAAAAATGGCAACCATTTTCTTGAACGCTATATGTGAGCCCCACGGAGCAATCGTCAATCCGTTCGATTTTGATGCCATATCTTCGGGAGCAGCGATGTGCGTGTCGATACCAAGCAAAATTTCGATTGTGGCGTTGAGCTGCGTTGTTGTACGATGAGATGATAAATTATGGAGATGACTGGTTGGGACTTACAGGGTGTGTTGTGAGAGCAAACTTGGACCTAAAGTCGTCCTTCAGTTTAAAACCAAAGAGAGATAGAGAAATCTACGAACAGGGGGCTGATGACCAGCATCCACAGGGCAATTTTGTTGAGAGTGGGGTTATACCCGGGTGTTCGCATGAGATCCATACTGATCTATAATGTGGTTAGAGAACAGCCAGTCATCAATGGGTTAGCCGGGCGGCTTACCTCGTCACTGACGTAGTTGCCAAACATCAAGTAGCCCGCATACCCAATGAGGGCGTACAAAAATGTGGCGATAACCTTGGGAGCTGCTCAGCAACCACCAACAATGTAGCATGTACACCCACAAAGGCCCAGTTAATCATCCGGTCAAATTGACTTGGATCCGCCATATCTCGGGCAAGGGACGGGATGACAGCATGTCCCGAAAACTACGAACCATCCAATCAGTGGCCGTCGTTTGTTGGGCAGAAATAATCCTTACACCAGCCATAAAAAGGCCATACGCTAGACCGAGATTATTCCAATTGTGAACTCCGAATTTGGTTTCTGCTGGGCTCCAGAAGCTGCCTGGCGTGTCTGGCTTGGAGAAGCCGTCAACCACGACCACAAGGATAATTAAGACAGAAGATAAAATGCCGAGGATGGAGGTATAGGAGAGAAGCGACAGCGGGAGGAAAATGGTTGGAATGAGGCTGAGGCGCGACTGTGAGTTCCTGAAGAGTGCAAAACGATATCTTACTACTCACACAAGTAGACCCCAGGCTTTATAAGTTGTCGTCGAATAAATTGGCATCAGGGTATGCAAAGAATCCGCGTAGAGCGTTACTAGGATGACACTATTTCCTGGTGAGCCCGAGACAGAAGCGGAGCAATATAATGCAACTCACCTGACGGCGAATAACTCCAGACAAAACATGACGCTTATAAAAAGGATCGAAGACGGCCCGAAAGCCTTTCTCCCAATATCTGCGTATGACCGTAGTCGAGGGTCAGACAGAATAATTCGTGCAAGAATCTTTGCGCTGATGAAAACGAATAAATTCAGCACCTTGAATGACATGAAGGAACGTACGTGTAGCAGGCAATGAGCCCGTAACTTATGATGAGTAGTGTGCCAGCCACCCAGCCGGAGTAGGCAAATGCAAGGGGCTCAGAAAGCATCCCAATGCCCAGCAGAATGGCGATAGAGTTGAATAACTGAAGTGAACCGTTGGTGAGCTCTATCGACCCATAGGGTCAAAGGACATAAACGAACCGTTTGACCAAACGTGCTCTTCCCGCCAAAGTTATATTTCACACTCTTTGACAAGCTCGAGGAACCTCTGCGCCCTAAAGTCGGCTGCTGGGAGGGATCACTGACTTCTTGCGTCACTATATTGGCCGGCCTGCATATCGTAGCGGGAGTCGACTGTCGACGCGGGTGGGGGGTAGCTGAGAAGGAGTTTGCCTTTCGAAGTAAAGGGGTCGTTTCACCAGCAGCTCGTCCTTGCGTCCGTTTGCCTGCCTGAATTGGCCTACCCCTTTGCTGATCTTCTCCACGGCGAAGATGTAAAGGTGCCGGTGGTCGTTCCAGGTTCTCGTCTTCAGCGTCCCACCCAAACTGGTCTACAAAATCGCTCGCACGAGGAGTAATGTCTGTATCTCGACGGTCACCCGATGCCGCATCGTCCAAGAGCCGGCTGACACCGTCTCCTTCAGAGTATGTGCTATCCTCGTCGTCTAAGACATTCTCTTTATCCGAAGCGGCGGTCGCCTGCGATCCAGCAACGAAATACTGTGACCGACGATCTATGCAAGCATCATGTACGAGTTAGGGGCTTTCGGAGGGGTAGGCTTTGCTTACACGACTCAATTGCATCTCTGACGCTCTGGGCACTTGAATAAGAGCCGATAGGGAACGTCGTTGGAAGGGAGGTCATTGAAGAGGTGTTCGCCTAGGTTGTGAGGGTCGTTGATACCGAACGTCGTATGTCATAAAAAACTCGGTAACCAGCTGGTGGAGCTTTAGCGCTGTCTTTGTCTTTACTGTTCTGGGCGTTTAGGACATGATGTAACGAGCTCGAGGATCCTCAAGGCTCACATCGTAGAACTTTGGGCAATCACCGCCTGACCTCAGGTGGCGATGGTTGAAGTTCCCGTCTATGCAGACATGGACACGGTAGGGATAGACTATATTAGTTCATAGTGTTTATGTAAAACATCTGGGTATTACCATGCACAAGATGAAGACGAAGAATATGGCGCTCTAAGAATTATTTCAAAACATGTAATGATCATCTGAGAAGCTTTTGAGTAACTCAGGACGAAGTAATCGCCCTGCGATTCGTCCACGTCATGTACGGTTCCCGAGTAATGTCATAGCTACCCTTGGTTCGTGCACTTCGTCTGGCTTCCGGGAGCCTCGCGTTTACATTAATATCCTGGTCGAAAAAGGATCAACATTGTGTGTTGAATGAAACAATGAATTGCATACCGCTACACGACGCCGAATCCCAGCCGTGATGTGGGTCCACCACTTAGTCAAGGCGGTCTTGAGAGCGGTCTCTCGGTGACCTTTGCTATTCAGCCAGGCAACGTATTCGTCAAGCTGTTGACGAGAAACCATCAGGTCACGAATAGCCACAAACATGACGAAAAATTAACCTCTTCCAAGTCTGAGTAGACAGCCCAGTCGCCAGAGCCCAGCACTCCACTTTCTCCCTCCTCCTCCTTTCTGCGCCCGGGAATGTCGTCATCCTTCCTCTGCGCAAGGAGGTCCATATCAAACTCGCTTGGGCCCTGAATAAACAGTCTTCCTGTTCCATACTGCGCAACACCGCCACTCCCTACCAACGACGCCGACCCCATGCCGTCAAACCACCAGATGCGGTTATAGAACCTGTCCCGGCCAAGAGGCTTGACCCTCACAGCGCCGAGCAGCTTCCTGAACTCCCGCTCAATGCCCTCCAGTCTCCGCTCGAGCTTGTTGACTTCCTCGTCGAGACGGCGGTGATCAGACATAGCTTGCTTGATCGATGCTTGCTTCGCGCGCGCAGCTTCCCGCTGCTTTGCGTGCGCAGTCGTCACCGCCTTGAGGCGAAGTTCTTTCTGGCGAGCCGAGTTCTTCTTGCCGTTTGATGTCGATGGCGATTCGGAGCCGCCTTCAGATACGTCAGAAAGGTCACTGGAATCCGCCATCACGACGTCTTGGTCGATCCCGTTCTTCGCGGCCGCGGCAGGTTCATCCTTTGATTCTTCCTTGAGAGAACTCATCTCTTCGATGCTGGAAAGGCAGAAAATTGAGCGGGCTGGAACAAAAAAATTAAGAGATAAGAGGGTGTCTTACAACTGCTTCTTCAGACGATTGACGTCGATTTTCTCCTTTCGGAGGGCAGTTAATTGCTCTTCGCAAGATTCCATGTGCGCGTGGATAGCTTTACTTGAAATCGCCAAGTTGCACATGAATGACAAGATGGCGATTTTGTCTTGAGGGGGGAGCGAGTAGTACGATTCAGCGGGAGTAGCACGTTGCGAGAGCGGTGCAGATACAGGAGTGGAGACTCTAGAGCTCGAGGACGAGGTTTCTGCCGAGGGTTCGGGGGCGAAAAGCAGGCGCGTTAAGACCTCCCGAAGACGAGGAAAATTCGTGACATTCGCATGCTAGACACAGGTTCAACGTGAGCTTGAGTGAAGGAAAAGAAAGGAGGTACGTACGTCTTTCAAGCACCCAACGACGGCATCCTCCCAACCTTCGCGCCCCTCTGTATGTCTGAGAGGAACTCGTTCCCAGTTATTGCCATAGTCAGCCATGGCGGCTGTCAGTTCGTCGAAAGAAATGCCCAAGAGAACATCCTCCGAGTCACCAGCTTGTTGTGAATGTTCGTGTACCCTCATCAGGGAGACGAGAGCACTGTGGCGCTGGAAGGCGACAGTCCGGAGGTTATAAACGAGTGTCGAGTGAATTTCGGCGAGCAAGGCGCAGGGTGGGTCCATGACGGGATGTCGGATAGCATGTTCAAATTCATCTAGCGTGAAACTGGAGATGTGAAGTGGTTGACTGAGAGTGAAAAAGGTCAGTCATACCGTCGGGCTACAGGTCGGAGAAACGAACCCATATACGACCAAGAAATTCCAACCCATCAAGAAGGCCTCAAATGTTCCAGGTGTGTCATTGAATGGCAGGTCACGATTGGCATGGGGCCGCTGCACCTTCATACCGGCCTTTTTGTCTTTGTCGCCCAATCGCACATCGAGATCCTCAGTCGGGTAGCGGACTGGCTTCTTTTTCTTTTTCTCTGTAGCCAGACGTTCTGCTTCCTCCTTGGCGTGTTTTTGTTTTTCAAGCTTTTCACGAGCGTCACGTTCTCGTTTTTCAGCTGAGGCACCAAGGTCTTAGAACTCCATTCCAAGGGAAATCAAGAAGGAAATAGGACGTACCTCTCTCTTCCTGGGCGGGCGTCATTTTTTTCTGCTTCTTTGTCGGTGGCCCCTCCTTGTCCTCCCACACCTTTTTCCGCTTGTCAATTTCCCCCTTTTTTATAGTCTCGACGCCCTTGCGAGTTTCCTCAGGCATGATAGATTCCAGTCCATAGCGCTTCGCGATGGCGGGCTTAACCGTCCATGGGGACGCCACCGCGGCTTCGCGGTCCACGCAATCGCGAATAAATCGGCGAAGAATGGATTTTGAGAATGAAAGGCGGTCGCGACTGGATGTAAAGATAATGTAAGCTGCCCCGGTTCGACATGAGGAAACATCACGCCGGACGTACCTCATCATCCCGCACTGAACCTCCATAAGGCTGCCTACCATCTTGCCTTCCTTGTCAACGTTTTTCGAAGAACTACCTTGCTTCTTGTCGTGGCTCTTGTCCTTTTCCAACTCGAGAATATGGACCCAATAGAAATACAGAGCTGGGTTATCCTGGACGATAGCATCTTTGGCCGGAATCTTGAGATCGCCACCAATGACATGGGGTGCATCCTCTTCCAACGATGATGTGGAGGAAGATGAAGACTCCTTATGCGCGTCGCGCGCGTTGACATCAGAGCTGTACTTGGGCGGGTACACCTTCTCTACCCTGGCATAGTACCTGAATGACACGTGAGATGGACTGCGACAAGGAGATGGGGACATTGGTGTGCTTACTTGGTGCCAGACAAATCGACCACAACTCCTGAAAACGAGCAGCCACGATGAGTTTGCGAAAGGGCACATAAAACGGAAACTGACTCTCGGCCTTGAAGTATCGATCTTTGAAACGCTCATACACGGCCTCAACAAGATGATCAAGGCGTCCCATAACCTCTGCAAGGGAAAAGGAACGTCAGGGAATGAATGAACACGTCGATTGCGGCGGACGGGAAACGGGACATACGCCACTGAACGGCCTTGAGGACTGCAGGCTTGAGAGGCTCGGAAAATCTATGGTGCATGGTTCGTGCCTCTTGCTTTTCACTCTCGACAGCCTGGAAGTAGTCGAGGCCGCTCTTGCCTGTGACCTCGCACTGGAACTGCTTCAAACGGTAGAATGACATACGGGCGGCGTATGCTCTAGGGGAGGGACATGGATGAGCTTGCGAGGGGCGGGCTGCGTGGCGGGTGTAGCACTTACTCGTATGTCTCGAATATTTCTCCGGTCTCCCGCAGGTAGAAAACCTCCTTGGCGGGATCAGACCTCGCAGCCTGCAGCAGAGCCTCAGGGGGCTCTGTGAGGACGACGCGCTTGCGGCGACAGGTAGGCATGATTGGAGTGAGGGAAAGCGGTGCTTAAAGTGGGACAAAGTGGGACACAGGACCTAGAAGGAGTCCCAAGGGAGTAAAAAAGGATACTGGGGGAGCAGGGGACACGGGAGGGGCAGAGGGAGCGGGGAGAGAATGGGGGAGAAGGAGGGAGTCGGGTGGTGGTGGGAGGAAAGAGGGAGGTCGGTGATGCGGGAAGCGGCAAAGAAAGGGACAGGTGGCTGCCAGAGGGCGAGTGAGTGTATATGGGCATTCTCATTTTCTGCCGCCTCCGTGGCCTGCGCCCCAATTTTTGCCATATTTCTCTTCATCGCCCCAGCTTCCCTACATCTCCCACCACCGCCCCCGCATTCCCTACCTGTCTGCTCATGTCCATGTCCTCTGTCGCTGTTTCCGTGTGCCCACCCGTGTGCTCTCACACACCTCCGATTCGAGACCCGAACCGACCGATGTCTTACTGGTGCTTGCTCTCGCCTCCTTTCTCACATCGGTCACTTCGACCTTTCCCAGCACTACATATATGCTTTTTGCCAGGCTTTCCCCTTCTCTTTATTCCGTTGCTCCTACATCCTTGATTGAATTCCTCATTTCAATTTGCACACAGATGTGACTTTTCCTGCACGTGAATCTACACGTGATTGTGACGCGCTCAAAAAAACATTGAACATTTCAACATATACCAATGAACATTGAAGTGACGGTCCCAACGCGGATGCCAATTGCAGTTAATGATCGTCATAGAGTGTCAAAGTCAGTCCCATTATTAGTTAGGCACCTCTATTACAAAACGCGTACGTAAACGGAGAGTATACAAATGGTAGCAGGAGGTCCGAGAGTACTAGTAGTAACTGTCCGCGGTGCAAAGATTAGGAGGATGGCATGTAGCAGTATTTCGGACCAGAAGGCACGGAAAACAACGTCTATGGATAATGTCAATGTACAAGAATAATGTCAATGTACAATTCTAAATAGTCCTTAGTCGATACTGTGGCGTTTGGCCTCATTTCGTGGCGCCTCAGGTGTGCCGATCAGCCTGAGCTTATCCCGAAGCCCAGACCGTGACTTTGTTGATGCCTCCTTGGAGTCACCGCTCGACGTTGCCTTTTTCTGAAAAGCCACAGATCAGTACAATTTTCAAGTGAACAAGTCAGCGACGAACCGAGTTCTTCCTCCCCAGACCAAAGAAGCGCTTTTTCTGCGTCGCAGTGTCATGAATCTCCGCACTTTCCGTCCTGGAGGATTTGTTCTTTGCATCCACTGCATCCATCATGGCGATCGCTTTGGCCTCAGGCGGAGGCTCCTGATGATCAGCCTGGGTGCTAGGCGGCTGAGGAGACTCGGTGACTGGCTGCGCACCGTCAACGTTCACGAGTACCCAGCCTTGTCCGTTGCCTGAGCTAGGTGAGCCCGTGCCAGTCCCGCCTGCGGTCACAGGTAACGGCGGGGAATTCGTATCCGCCATCATTCCAACAAGTGCCGCTTCACTCTTACGCAGATGCATATCAGGCCTTGTAAGCTCAGGCGACGCGACGCGGACTTCATGGATAGGCGTTTTCATGCCACCTGTTTTGTCCTCCTCGGAGGTCGGGGGGCTTTCCACCTGGTCCATTATCCCGCCGGTGTCCTCTGGCTTCTCGTCAATGGGCGTCGGCTGCCATGCTCCGGGTAGCATAGGCCCGAGGGAAGATTGCCTTTGGTTGTGTGGTAGAACGGAGCTTTTGTTTTCCCTGGGATTCGGGGACTGAGCTTGCGATTGGGCCTGATCAAGGGCAAGAGCTTCGCCGATGCCTTTCCACTTGATTGGGATGTCGTAGCTGGAGTCGCTCGTCGCAGAGAACGCGGTATCCCTGAACGCGCCGGGCCCCAGTAATTGAGGTGCTGGTTGTTCATAGGCATCGTGAGCGGGCTGCGGCGGGCTGGATGTGAGGACCGGTGGAGGCGTCTTCGCTTGAGCGGTACCTGGACTAAGGGGACTCCGGGGACGGTTGGGGGGTGTTACGGATCGATGTTGAAGAGACCCATGAGCTGGGGATTGCGCTGGAGGTGCCGCTGCCGTTCCGGAGTTGCCGAAGGGGGGCGTGGTGTAGAATATGTCGGGTGCGAAGCCTGTCACACCGACACCGGTCATATCTTCCACGCCACTCGAGATTGTACTAGGGAGGTTGACGCGAATATTTTCCACAGTATGTGGATCCACTTCATGGACAACAGACACAGGTACTTGCGCTCGGGGTGCAGGCTTCCGAAGCAGACCAGGATTATGAGGCATCGGTGGATCATGGTAACCGTGGGTGACTTGGAAACCATGGCCGACATTATCCTCCGTCACAGCTCGCACATGATAGGCCTGGGGTTGAGAAACCGAAACATTCGGTTCAGTCGCCATTCGTCTGTGCTGATTGTACGAGGCAGGTGCAGGCCCCGACTGCTGCAAAACAGCAAGATCTGGGCTCTGGGCTCGCCGTTTGATATCCCCATGAGATCCACCTAGATGAGAACCGCCGAACGCAGAAGTATTGGCGGAATCCTGGCGCACAAGAACATCTGTTGAACTGGAGGAAGGGCCCGTGAAGATCCATAAGTCTTTCACGCGTGATCGATTGGTCAAAGAGATCGATGAGAGGAGGGTGAATGACTGGGCATCAAGGGACGACAGAAGTGCAAGAATCTGTCGAAGGGAGTCCGTGGCAAAGGTATCCTGCTGGAACCCTGGAAAGGGATGAGTCATAAGAATGGATAGAGAAGGCGATGATTGTACATTTGTAGCCCTTGAGCTTGAATTCAAAAGAATTGTCGCCAACCTTCTTTTCTGAGACAACGCCTCGTGGCCATGAGGCCCGAACAGCTTGGAGTATGGCGGGGGTCAAATGGAGCGGTGGACCAATGACACGCATCAAGGTAGGGGAGAGGAATGACAGAGCGAATGGCACCCTGGGTTTGTGTTTGTCCAATGAGATGCTCCCAGAGCTATCTCGAAATGGAGACGCACTTGTGGGTAGAGGGGTCCCTGAACGGGAGCCAGCGGCGAGTGTGGCGGACGGCTTGGAGAAAGCCATGGCAAGTCTGTCGTCAGGCTCCCGCCCGTAGTCTAGATTGGATAGGTATGTGTATCCGCACTGGTATAAGACGGCAAGGATGTCAACGAGGAGCCTCTCCGCTCGAACGCTCTTTGGGCTTGCCCAGGGCTTGGCGTCTAGGACGAACTCGCAAAGATTCTGGTGGACGTCCTCACGGAATTCAGTGAGAATGCCATAGGACTCGAGAAGGTCGCGAGTGGTCGAGACGACAGATGGTGGAAAGGAGTAGAGGCGGACGAAGTTGGCGCTGGCAATGGCCACGATGGCAAAAGAGTTGGGCGCCGGCTTGAGCTCGCGGGCGAACTCCTTTCTAGGCACAAATCCAGAGCCCACAGGAGAGTTTGGAAGAGCTGGGCTGGGAGATTGCTGCGCCATCGGACGACGCAGTGAGCAGACGGAGAAAGAAAAACAAACAAAGCAGTGGAGACACGTTGACGTCATGCGTTTGCCATGCCCCTCGCACGTGGCGTCGTTCCTGGTGGCGGTGCAGCAGTCTCGACATGACCTCGGGAGTCGGAGTCGGCATACCCGCTCGGATGCCGGGCTGTGGCTCCTCCCGGACCGACGGACCGGATGCCCACGTTAAATTCGCATTCAAGTCATCTGTTCCGCCACTCCCTCACTTTCCCCACACTCCTCGCCTGAACATGTCCTCCGAACTCGGAAAGATCAATGTCTTGATGTGTAAGTTGGCGCCCATCTCATTCTACGAGCCGTGAGTCCTCACGGATCTCTTTCATCAGGCGGGACTGTAAGTGTCCCTCCAGACAGATATCTCGAGCTCCTGCTAATCAAATGGGCAGGGAGAGTACACCACCGGATGGGTCGGCACAGGAGCCTCTAAATCTGATAAGAAGGTGCGTCCAATGAATTCAGCTTCTAACCCTCAACTGACTGTCACCCTCCCGTAGATCGGAGTATGTTTCCTCGTTCAGTGCTGCTAACCCCCAGAACCTGATTTGGATGCCAGGTTGTCGGTCTCACCTTGTTCGACCTCCGCCGCCTGGGCAAGGTAATAGGTTTGTTTTCATTCCGGAAAAACATTTTAAGTGATCTATTTCAGGTTGACAAGCTCGGTATGGTTGGTGTGAACGGAGGAAAGTTCCCCGCCATCCGCAAACATCTCGACGAGAACATTGGAGGGGCTTACAAGGATATGGACCTCTCGTATGATAATATTCCCTCTCTTGACCGCAAATCGTTCACTGGGCTCTAGTTTCGACGAATACCCCGAGCAAGGGAAGGTTGATTCCGAAGCCTGTAAGTATCCCCATCTCTAGGCAAACAGAGCACGCATGCTACGAAGGAAGCTCACAGACAAGACCGCCATTAACAAGATGTCTCCTGGAGAGGCCGTCATCATCTTCACCCCTGACAGTGAGTACGCCACAGTGAACAATGATCGTACGTCATCCATTGAACAATTCACAGGCACTCATCATCCCATCGCCCTCTACGCCATCGAGCGCGGGATTCACGTTCTCGTCACAAAGCCTGCCACCCAGCTCCTCTCTCACCACAACGAGCTCATCGCCGCCGCAAAGAAACACAACGTCTGCTGGTTTGTGGAGCACCACAAGCGGTACGCTAAATCATATTTATCGCGACACTAAGCTAATTCCCTTGAATTCTAGCTTCGACCCGGTGTACAGTGACGCTAAATCCCGTGCACAGACCCTTGGCGAGTTCAACTTCTTCAACGCATGGATGAGCCAGCCGAAGAGCCAGCTCGAGACTTTCCGCGCCTGGGCTGGCAAGGACTCCGACATCAGCTACTACCTCTCCTCTCACCACATCGACATCTGCTGCTGGATTCTCCAGGACATCGCTATTCCTACCCGCGTGGTCGCCTCTGCTGCCGCAGGTATTGCAACCAGCGAGCCATACAACTGCGTTCCCCAGACTGAGGACACCATCACCCTTCTGGTCGACTGGCAGTCCACGAAGAGTTCCAAGCACAAGGGAACAGCGGTGTACACTGCATCTTGGACTGCGCCTCTGAAGGCTGGTGTGCATTCCGCGCAACACTGGTACTACATGGGAGAGAAGGTCCGTTCGGTAATATGCATGAGTCTGGACCTACAGCAGAAGCTTTCTCTTTGCAGGGTGACATTTCTGTTGATCAAGCCCATCGCGGATACGATGTCACTGTCGATGAGACAGGGAAGACATGGTACAATCCGTTCTAGTATGTCACGTTCCTTGACTGCCCGTGTGCCGCTGGAGTCGGAGAACCCTGACAGTGCTCATGGGTCTCAACTTTAGCATGAAGTACTCGCCTTCTGAGAGTGGTCACTTTGACGGCCAGCGCGGCTATGGCTACATTTCCATCGAGAAATTTATCGACGCCGCCCGCAGCGTGAACGCTGGTGTCACCAAGCCCGCTGACTATGATACTCACGGCCTCCCCACCATCGCCAACACTGTCCTCACGACGGCCATTCTCAACGCTGGCAGGATCAGCTTGGACGAGAAGAGGGCGGTTGGGATCAAGAAGGACGGTGAGACCTGGGTGCTTGAGTAGGTGCATCACGGGTTGGAATAAAATGTGGGCAGTCGGCTTGCATCTAGTACTTGGAGCAAACGCGATAACGGAACGTGTATTATTATCATGTGTCTCTTGTCACCTGCTTGTCAAGGTCACCGTTTCTCGAAATCCATCTTCTGAATCAGATGCGACCAAACACTACTCTAGATCTGTTCGACTGGAAATTCTGGAATCCACCTCCTCAAATCTTCGTTGAATATTGCTCTTATCGACACCCACTCCATTTGACTTTGCTCACCAACTAGACTTCTCGCTCTTTTACTTGAAGGCGCCCCTAGCGTCGGTGTCAGTAATTGTGTAGCAACGATGGACGTATATGGGGGCAAGGAAACCTCGCCACACAACATAACTTCCCATGCGGCAGAGCAACGATCCCAAAAGAATGTCGCCACACAATCCACACAGGGGTAACCAAAGAGCAGAAAAAGAGAACAAAATCAAAAGCGCCATTCCCTGGACCGGTTCTCCGGGTTGAAATCGGGTTGAAATCATCGATATCACCCTGCAAGCCACAAGCAAGCAAGGTCCGCGCGCGGCCGCCTGGCGGCGGCTGTTTCATCTATATATGATACATATACAACGGTTCGACTCGATGGGGTGAGACTCTGATCAGGCGTCTCTGAGGCTTTGAGGAATGATGCCCACGCGAACGCATGCCGGAGGTACTTACTCCGCGGACTCGAGATCATCGATGCCATGATGGAACTTCTTGAGGAGACTTGGCCATGCATCGACCTTGAAGGAATAGCCCTGAAAGTGCGCCGCAGCGCGGCCGACAAACTCTAGGTCCTGAGACAAGCAGACAGAGCAAGCTTGGCAACACAGGCCCAAAGCGCGGCCCCGCCGCAAGATTCACGACGTCCAGTCGATTAGACCATTCTTAGTTTCATTCATCCGACATCGGGTTCCATTAATTCGAACAGCTTCTTGTACAGCTTATCGTGTGGCTTATCGCGTGGCCCTAATCAAGACATGAGGAATAGGAAGGATATTACAAGGGAATATGTAAGTGGTGGTAGTGGTTGAACTCGCCATGCCTGTAGGCGAAAACCGCGTTCCTGGCCAGTTGTCGGTGATAAGCAGCAGTACTTGCTTACTTTACTTATCTGGCGTCTGCATTTTTATAAAACTAAAACGAGTACTACCGGGGACAGCCAAGATGGAAGTGGGCAATGGGCGGGGATACGAGAAGATGCAATTCAGGATTTGATATTGGTGCTTGTAATAACGACAAACGTGCGGCCCGACCAGAGATGCAAGTGAACCCTTCAGCCTTGCGAGGCGGGGAGGCTACGGCCATGTAGGCGAGGGTGGGAATGAAGAGGAATAAAAGGCAGTAATAATGTGCAGGTGAAGTAAAGTGCCCTTACGACCGGAAGGATGCTGTGTCGATAACAACAGGGGCCAAAAATATGTATGCCAAAATGGTCCGTAAAGGCGAAAGGGGAAAAGGTATACGATAAAATGAAGAATAAAATCTACTATAGAAGAAGGTGCGGCGTGTATGTATTGATTTGATATTGCAGAATGAAAGGAGGGGGAATGATGGTGGATGATTGATTGCATAGAAAACGAAAACAAAAAGACAAAAATGAGCGAAAGTCGGTGGGTTACTATAGACGACCAAGGGGTGACGAGAGGAAACGCGGGGACACGAGTTCCTTTGACGAGGAGAGGAAGAAAGTGACGAGGGCCAGTTAAGAAAGACTGTCCCTGGAGTGATTGTACTCCCTTGACGTAATGCAAGAAATGAAGTGGTCGTCCCTCCTTGCCAACATCACTCGTTTTGGCCTCAAATAGGTTGTACGCCTGCCATGATAGGATAGTGGTGCGGATGATGAGAAGAAATTGAGACAATTGCGAGGGAAATGCATGGTTGATTGAGTTGCAGAAACAGATATTGTGCGAGGGCGGCGGTGAGACGTGTATTGATATTACATTTTGCGGATTGCTGGTGTTTTGGTGACAGTAGAAACGGCAAGTACAGGCGATGAGGGGGGGGGGGGGGTACTATGACACTAAAGCAGCTCGTGGTGGCGAGACATTATTGATGTTGTGCAGAGCGGGGCGACCAAAGGTGACGAAATCGTGCGGGAGGAATTGGTCCGGAGGCGATTCGTTACGGTGCTTGTTCAGTACGGGCTCAAACGACGATGTCATGTTCTCTTTATCGTCAGACGAATACGGCCCCGAGAAGAAATCGCTGGAGAACGAAGGGGTCTGAGGAGTGAGGGGCATGTCGTCGGACACATCGGAGACGGAAGTCGAACAGCTCGTCGGTGTGCTCACCGCGGAAGCTGATGTGCGTTTGGGAGTGACAGGAAGAGCGGGAAGGGTATGGCGGGTGAAGTGACCGCCCTGCAGATAGTACTGGACGACGAAGGTTGCTGCCTTGGAGTAGAAAGCGTACGAATACTTTTTGACGAGCGTCTCTGAGAGGTCATTGACGTGCTTCGACAAACGTATATCAAGATACTCGACAACCTCAAGACTTTCCTCCGTTTCTTCCCAAACACGACGTGGTTTGCCACATAGGAACCGTGCCAGTGTCAAGGCCGCCAAAGCGATGGTCGAGGGAGGGTACATGATAAACTCGCGGTAAAAGAGTGTGATTTCCATCAGGAACCGGGCGACGTGTTGAACTTTGGGTTCCTCCATGATGGGTCCACAGCACATGAGTCTAAGCCAGGCCTCAGCAGTCGGGTGGCCAAGAGTCCATTGTATCGTCGACAGAACATGGCCTTCCATTTGAATGAATGCAGACTCTTCGTACGTCTCACGACATATCTGAACAAGGTCTTGCACAGTGGGAACGCGTTCCTTGGCATCTTCGAACTTGGCAGCAATCCATAGGGCAGCACAGCCAACGAGTTGGTAGTGTTTGATGTAAACGATACGGCGGGAGACATAGCGGTCGATGATGTTAAGGGTGAGGTATAAAGTCTCGGGGCGTAGGCGGAAGGTGAAGTGAATCTCGACGAGGAAGTCCACGAGGCAGGGGCGCATGTGCCACCGGATCTCTGGTTGTTGGTCCATTGACTGGGCTGAAGACATCGTGAATCGCTGCAGTCATCGCGTTCAGCTCATGAAATGCCGATGTCAACAACCGAAGAAACTGACCTCCATGTCATGCATGTAGTATTGAATCTCCTCACGGTATTCCTCCTCGAGGAGAACGCCTTCACGGCGAAGGGCCAAAATCTGTGCTTCGCGTTGGCGTTGTTGGACGCTGGCTGATTTAGTGGAGCGAGGAGTTTTTCGAGCAGGGCCATTTGAAGGGAGAAGGGGATACTTGTGAGCCTTGGACACACCATGAGGAGAGGGACGCTTCTTGGGGTAGATGAGGGAGTTGCGAGAATGTCTGAGAGAGGCGATGGATACGTCCTTCATGTCGAAATGAATCGGGTCGGGCGAGTGAACAATCGATTGTGGCCTGCGATAAGAATGAACATGAGGAACAGGTGTTGATTCGGTGGAAACTTGGTCAGGCATGACATAAAATAATGGCGGGCAAACGAAAATGACAATGAATGAGATGGTGGGAGGTTGGTGAAGACCTCAATGCGCCCAGAAATAAGGTTCGAAGAGATGACGCGGAGTCAAACGCAGACACAAACAAGGAGCTCGAGTATCGAAAATACGACTGGAACAAAGACAACACTCACAAATGGCACAGAAACTGCAGTTCATGCGACGACGAAAGCCGATGTCAAATGGGGTGTGCAATACAACACACGGCTGTGGGTGGAAAAAGAGGGGAAGTCGTCAGCGTTGATAGTCGTGAACTGCGCAGGGCAGAGATGCAAGGGAGGGAAATCAAGTGGTCGAAGAACAAGGCGACGACATTGAGGGGGGGAGAGAGGCAATATGGAATATAAAAAGTCGGCGGAGATGGGGACTGCCGTGCAGGTAACCATCACAGCACGTCACACAGTCACAATCATAATCGATTCCCACCGGTGCCGGCTAGCGGCAAACAAAGTCCCACGACTCCACGTTTTGCGACGAGCAATGGAAATGACGTAGCCGCCGCCCAACGCATACAGCCAGCGCTCAGCGCATACAGCCAGCAGCACTCACACGTAGGCACCACGGTACGGAATCTGGAGACTGGGGACACCGTGTTAGCCAGCCAGCCGCGCAAATAGATTCCAACGCCACTCACACGAATCAAACGATTGTCAGCTGAGCAGCAGGGGGCGAATTAAAGGCGAATTACTTTGAGGAGCGACCGGGAACAAAAGAGTGACTGTGGTGAGTAGGCTGGGCCGGCAGTTGACCGTCACGAAGCTGGGAGGGACGCTCGAAGTGAAGCGAGCGTATCCTGGGCTGAGTGCGAGCTGGAGGCGGCGAAACCTCAGACTCGGAGACTGGAGGAGGAAGAGGAAGAGAAAACAACGAAAAGAGTGGTGGCGAGGGACAGCGCAACCGTTTTGAAGGGCGGAGGACGTGGTGAAAGGCGTGGTTCGCTTACGGCGCTCTAATACTAATAGTCTCAGATAAATATTCAATCCCTGTTTTGATTCAGCCCACCACGTTTTCTGCCTGCAGGCAGAGAATATGTCAAGATCCCGTCACCTCGGCTTCTTTCATCACTTTTCTTCTTTTCGGCAACCACCAGTCCCTCCAGTATATAAATTCCAAGTCGTTTCCTCCATGCAACCTCCTTTGTCCCCTTGTCCTCCTCCTCGCGAGTCTCGGATGCCGGCGCATCGTTCATGCAATCGATTATTCCGCCCATCAGCCACTCCTTATCGACCCATCATTCGTCTGCAATCATTACCCTATGTTGATCTCACGTACACCTGAATTCAGTGCGAAACTCGCTGCCATTTCTCGCAATGAACCCAACCCCCCTGCGACAGCACTTTTTGTACGTACGTGGAGCTTTCGTCGGTGAATCCAAAAATGTTGCCACTTCATAGTACCCAAGGGTCAAGGGTTCTCCCGGTGATATAGAAAGCACAAGTGATTCCGCAATAAGGCGATGAATCGAGAAGCGTCACAATTATCCATGGACCATGGCTTATCCATGTGCGAATCTAAACGCGCATCAATTTGGCATCAATTTCCCGACCTTGTTATTAGTTAATTCGCATGCGGTACAGGCACTCAGGCACGGTGTAGCGCCGACTGGCGAGCGCGTTGCTCTGGAACACTGTTGAGGTGATTCGTCGGTCTTAGTTCCAGTGCTGTCGGGTGTGATCCTGTGAGGAACCGCGTGGACGTAAACGGTAAAAGACGCGTCGCCCTCAAGCTGCTGCGCCCACAAAGCCTGCGCATTCATCGTCAGACGGGAGGAGAACAAGTCCTCGAAGTGCCCTCGAAGTTGCTTCTTGACATGTGTGTGTCTGATCAGCTTTCAGATCACATGCTGTATGGTGTGGGTGAGTTTCTTGAGGCTGTTGATGAAATTGCAAGAGCCGCATTAGATCACCGAAGGAAGCAGTAGGAAGCAGTACATACTTTTTACACCGTCGGCCGTAGCTCGGGACGATTGGAGGCGCTTCTGGCGCCTCCAACCAACCTCCAAGTCAGACAGGGCCCATGCTTTAGTGGTGCGACCATGGTCTTCGTATATCAGATCCGTATCAAATCGGGTGAAACGATGTCAAAGACTCGAGGTTTCGTCCCATACTTACCACCGGTGTAAGTAAGGAGGCTTCACCTGACCTTTCGGTGACAATGAAAGTTATCTATTTCCAACCGAATCTGGCCGATGCATCTGGATACAGTAGTAGAAAATGGAAACAACGGCCCGAGAGCACGGACAATAATTGCGCATGCATCGGTGTAAACATCTTGTCCACAGGCTTTCGTCAAGATATTCCACGATGACCATGACGAATGCACATGCACGACGTACAGCATTCACCATTCACCTTCAGTACCGCATCCCAGTACTGAAGCACAATTGCAATAACTGGCAGTCAGAGATCGTTGTCTCTGATGATCAAATCCCAGAGGCGTCGTAGTCGAAGGACTTACCCACGTCGGGGTCGCCTGTCTCAAGATGAGTATGTACATAGGCTCCACCACTGATCTCGCAAAATTAAATCTGAAGCTAATTTGAACTCATAGAGATTTTCCCCACACGGGAGTTTTACCTTTCGTCACAGTCCAGGTAACAGATCGATTATCATCAGTTACATTAGGTCAGCTTTAGGAGACTAACAGTCCAGGACTCCCGGAGCAGTAGACGGCAATCATAGAGGCCGTATGGGAGTAGAGGCCATATGGGAGTGAAGCCCCCAGCGGGATTCTCGGACGAAAGACGATGCGGCATATAGTTGAGAATATCCAAGGGGATATAGTTTGACGTCGACGGTCGACAATATGACCCGATGTTGGAAGGTCAAAGGGGGCGTCGACACTAGCAACACGCGATAACACCAGTGTGGCCCGTGGGAGCACGCAATGATGGATTAGATGTGGTAATAAGAGACCCTGTACTTACAAGAACGAAATTATGGAGAATCAGATGTGGAAAGAACATCGAAAGAACGTGGACGATGGACATTGACAAGCCAGGATGTATGTCAGTCAAGGTGTGGTGCACAAAGATTTACCAAGAGGAAAGAAAGTTCAGACGATGCGTGTCGCAGATAAATGTGTAAGTTACTCTCTGTGGGTGTTGCCCATCAGGAGTGCCATGAGGTCATGCGCGGACTGGGAGTTGGGGCCTTGCTGTTGCATATGAGGCGGGATGAGGTGCGGCATCAGGTGCGGAGGTAACTGATGCTGCGGCTGTTGCTGGCGCATAGCGAGAAGAGGGGGAAGTTGGCCACCAGGACCCTGTTGTCCGGGGAAACCACCCCCTGTGCCTCGCAAACCACCCATGCCACCCATGCCCAGAAGTTGATTTTGGCCCGCGGCACGCAGATCAATGTTGCTCGGGTGTCCTAGACCTCCCATCGGAAGATGGCCACCAGGGTTCTGCAGTTGATGAGGGCCTCGAATCGGGGGTCCGGCGCCATATCCTACATTACCCCCAGAAGGGAAGTTGTTGAAGGGTTGCTGCTGTTGTGGATTGGTACCATTGAGATGCAAAGCACCGTGCAGTCCGGGCGATGGCATCCCGGGCATTCCTATGAACTGCGAAGGCTCGTGAGGTGGTCGCCCTCCAAGGTTAGCCAACCCCGGAGGTAAACGCTGTTGCTGGGGATTCTGCAAGTGCTGGTGCGAGATGGGCGATGGCCCCCCGCGGTAATGGTTTTGCTGTAGTGCCATTCCGGGATTCCGGCCACCTTGTTGGTTGAACATGGGACCACCGGGATACAACTGCTCGAGGGTATTACGCTGTTGTGGGAGAGGGAGGCGCTGTTGAAGGTTGAAGGGGATGTCGTCGTCATATAGTCCAGCATTATCGCGATTTCGGGGAGGGGGTGCAGATCGGAGACCAGGAACCATTCCATCGGGTACGAAGTTTCGGTCATCAAGACGACTCTCGTATAAGGGCTCTAGGCGACCAGTATGTAACTGCTGCTGCTGCTGCTGTTGTTGCTGCAGCAGCTGTTGCTGCTGAAGAAGGTGAAGGTTGTTTTGCGGTTGCAATGCATGATTCGGGTTGCTGGACATCAGTGCAGAGTTCGGGATGTGCAGGGGGCCGCGTGGAGTCTGTAGGAAGAGGCGTGAATAAGGAACAAAGAGAGAACATTTGGGATTCCCTACCTGGGCTGAACTGCTAAGCATAGCGTAAATCTCGTCCATGGCACGAGGGTCCGGGCCGTTGCCATGATTGCCACCAAAACCGTGATCCTGCCGTTGGCCAGGCCCGGGTGACGAAGATAGACCTACGGGAGTTTGAGACTTCGGGACCGCAGGTGCACTCTCTCTTCCCTTCGCGTCAAAGAACTTGGCAAACCTACTGCCCTTATTGGCAGAGTATCCGTTGCCGTTGTCTGACGATGTGGCGTCGTGGAACTGATGCTCAACAGACGGAGCAAAACCATGACGTTCTGCTAATGCTCGACGCTGCGCATCAGGTGAAATAGCAAGGCTGGCATCTCTGTGATCTTCAAACCCATGGGACGCGCGATTTTGCTCTTCAAATGGAGAGAATCCAGGCAGCGAGCGGAGAGCGTCGTTTCTGGAGGCTTGCTGACTTACATCGGACCCTGCTAGGTTAGGGAAGGTACCTATTGCAGCTAGTAAGGAGGTGAGCATGCAATGGTGGATGGAGGGCTCACCGTTCTGTGAGATACCAAGGCCGTTGTTCAGGTTCTGTGATTTGGAAGCCGCGGGAGTTGCGCGTGCAAATGCCAAAAGACGGGATCCAGGAGGAGGGTTGAAGTGGGAGGTAGAATCGTGGAGGGGATTTTGAGGGGCTTCTTGGAATGGCGTCGCAGTAGCTCTGCAAAGTGTATTAGATGATGTCAAATGTGCCTCCAGAGCTTTGGCAAAAACTAACGAAGTTGGAGGCTCTTTGGAATAACCAAACAAGGAGAGCAAGGAGTTGGGGGTTGCGGCAGGGGTCGATCGATCATCGGGCTTAGGAATGGCTGGCGGTGAAGATCCTGGAGGCGACGCAAGATTCAAGCCGTCTATGTAGGAATTATCGTCGTCAACCACCCGGAAAAGTGGAGAAAACAAAAGATGTACCGATTGGTGGCGTTGAGGATTTTTGGGATGGCCAGGCTTGGAGGCCGGTGGCGTCTTCCGGCACATCCTTCTTCCCATCTCCTTGCTCCCTCTTCATGAGGAGCCGGAACAATTGTATCTCGTCCAGTGGTTTTCCATTCTCGTCTGATTTTTCGGCAGCGGAACCTTGGGCGTTGGCCGGTACCCCTCCTTGGTCTTTCATCTCCTTCTCCTTCCTCTCTTTCTTCCAAGCTTGTATACCGTCGAGCTCTCCGTCGCCAGTCTTTCCGCCGAGGATGCCTCCGCTGGTTGGCGGTGGAACATAAGTATCCATCCAAGCAGGCTCCTCTCTCTCTCGGTCTCGACGATCATCCCGGTCTTTTCCTTCATCATTAGGTCCAGCCTTCCTGTCGCGTCCAGTCGGACGCTTTGTTCGGCTCTCGCGGTCTTCAGCGGCCACCCAACGGCGATCTGCAGGGTCTAAGGTAGATTCCTTGTCCCGCAAGCGCTCAGCCCGCCTCGCAGCTATTCTCTCGTCACGCTTTCCATCATCTCTCCATCGGCGGGGATCCTCATCACCGTCCCGGTCCAAATCTCGCTCGCGGTCACGGTCACGGCGATATTCGTCTCGCTCGCCTCGCCGAGATGGTGAAGGCTCACGTCGAGGCCTAGAGGAATCGCGCCCACGAGATCTGGCCCTTTCGCGATCGTCGCGGTCTTTGCGTCCACTATCCGTCCCTGGAACTCAAAGGTCAGGTAGGGAAATAGAATACAACACGCTAGTCGAACTTACGGTCTTCTCGAGCTGAACGTAGATCAGGTCCTGAAAATTCGATAAGCAGCGATTAGGCACAGTTCATTCAAAATGTTCGCACCCTTTCTCCAGTCCTCGCTGGCCTCGCCCGCCTTTTTCTTTAGGGCATCTCGTGCTTCAGTACGTCGAGAAGAACCAGGAGGCCCTTGGACTTGACCAAGTCTGCTCGTCGAACCCACGCTGAGGTGCGGAGCAGTATCCCTTTCTTTGTTTCTAGCACTGAGTGGGAGAGCAAGTCGGTCGCGGTCATATTTGTCGGACAGCTGCGTGGGACGATGTAAGAAGAGACCATGATGCAGTCGGCTGTGTGTTCTTACATGGCGAAGCCCATCTTTATCCCTCGTGTCCCTTTCACGGTCCTTGTCGGTATCCCGCTCGCGATCACTTGCACGCAATGACTGGTGCTTGAAATTTCCCATTTGTGACGGCTGAGAAAGGGTTGAACGAAAAGAAGGCCGCGGTGGAGTTTCTGTAGAGGATTTAAAATGGATAGCAGTGAGTCATAGACAGGACGTACCACCATCCTCGATATCGCGCCGGAACCTGTGTAGAAATGCCAAGGTCAGCAGCACACAGCGGGGGTGAGCACGAGGAGCAAGTCACCTTCTCTCCCTCGCACTTCCTGGTGTCGTCGGTTCGGGTTCCTTCTTTGAAAGATTCTGTTCATTTTCATTTCTGCCCGGTGAGAGGTAAGCCCCACAGGACGAAGAGTCGAAATGGATCACACACCCAAACCAATCCTTTAGCTCTGGCATGCCAGGTGGGAGCAGGACCATTGGAGACTTCGATAAAAGGAGAAGCTGAGGGCGGGTGTAGATCCTCATAGGTTGCGATGGAGCGAGTGTTTTTTCTGCGTTGACGGCCTGGCCTAGTTCCTCTTGGACAGCGACGTTTGCAAGAGACCTAGCCAGCGCGTCGACCGCAGGCACAAACAGACTTGAGACAACATTTTCGGTTGAGTCTGTTACAACTGTTGCCATAGTCGAGGTAAGAGCGAAGTGCGTTGAGGTTGGCAAAGACTGAGGCCACAGCGTGTGGTAGCAGATGCTTCGGGACTTGAAATATCTAATTTCTCATTTCGATGGTTTCTACTTAGTTGCAATTGCATGCTTCCTCCAACCAACTTGACACTGAAGCATTTTCTGCTCAAGCAAGAGGTTTTTAACCTCTATCGCCATGTCATTCGCGCGTCAAGAGGTAGTATCACCGTGTCCCTCTGTTGTGGCGGGCTAACTAGTAACTCACTCACAAAATTAATGGCCAGGCATTCCTGACCCCGTGACAAGACGGGAAACTGTGGCCTGGATTCGTAGTGAATTTCAACGAAATAGTCATTTAACCGACGTGGTGCGCTCCCCATCGAGCCCTCTTCGTCTTATCATAACCTCTTTTCAAATAGGCTCTCATCGAGGATAAGCTGAGATGGGGTCGACGAGAGATAAAGCAGATCTTGCCCACTGCATAGGACTTGCAAATTGTCCAGAGGAGTGAGGCGCATACCACCTATAGCTACTGTCTGAGCTCATTACTTAAGGCTAACAATGTGATTTATGTTGGGCAAAATAACATATGTTCCTGGTTCCTTGTCTGTCCGCACCCACTGTGGACCGGAACCATTTTTACAAGGGAATCCAGCTTGCAAGTACCTTTCTGGTGCGTCCCAATTCATGGTGGGATGAAGATCGTCAAATTTGCCCCAAATTTGGCCAGCGAGTTTGACGGTGGATGTATGCCACAAGGAGGCCATGCGATGCGTAGTGGTGGTAGGGAGGGTAGGCGTTACAATGGTATAATTGTTGTAAAAGCAAGGTTTAAAACTTTATCACCACATTTTTAGAGCTGGAAGGAGGAAACCGGTTTTTGTAGGTGTCGACCAACCGCGACTCTCGAGCGGGATCCACACCCATGTATCTTACTAGTGATTTGTGAATCCTACCTGGTTGTGAGTAGCTAGTTAAGTTTGTTTATTCATGGATTAACTGTATCAACTGTCGGTTTGGGGTCCCTCAGTCAAAAGTAAGCGCTTGAGCGTTTAAACGTTTAAGGGTCTGTTCGGTTGAAAATACGACCTACCGTGTATATATGGTAGTTCTCGGTTTTGTGTGACATTACCTAATACATCAATTTCTTATCTTTTCGCCAACGCCAACATGATGCACTGTGCCCATCATTGCCCATGCCTCCGCCTCCTCCTCCAGTGCTCTATGCACTCCGTCTACGTTTATTCCTTGCTGCTGCCTATTTCTGGCATATGATATATTTGTATCTACTTAAATTTGTATCTACTTGAAGATGCCCAGTGTGGAATACATTGGATGGAAGGCTGTCTTTGGCCACCTTGAGTGTGGACCTCCTCATCAGCGAATTGGTTAACAACCTGCGGGGGGCACAGTACTTCACCAAATTGGATGTCTGATGGGGCTACAACAACGTCCACATCAAGGAGGGCGATGAATGGAAGGCTGCATTTCAGACCAACCGGGGGGGCTCCTCGAACCACTGGTCATGTTTTTTGGGCTCACTAACAGCCCGGCCACCTTCCAGACGATGATGAACGACATCTTCCGAGATCTAATCTCAGAGGGAGTTGTTTGTGTCTACCTCGACAACATCCTGATTTACACCCGGGATCTCGAAGAGCATCGTCGGGTAACGCGACTCGTCCTGGACCGGCTCCGCGAACAC
>JABCKJ010000146.1:0-49532 GCA_018850815.1 Asterophora lycoperdoides
CGCGCCAGACATGGCCCAAAATACGTTATTTTTGTACAGGGAAATGGGCATTTTTCGGCCCTCAAATACGTTATTTTTCGCATACTCATGTAGCCTCCCCGAGCCCCGCGTGCACCGACCGGCAGCCTGGTGACCAAGCCACCAACCAGTTTGCAAAATGCAGTAAATTGATGTTTGCAAAGTCCAGTCCACTGTGTTCTGCATAACACAGTCAACTGTAGCAACAGTGCATACTGCAAAGGCCAATTACTGTATCTTACAGTATGTTTTTGCAAGATTACTACAGTATTGCCTGCTACACCGACGATAATCTGCTCAACCGGCATCTGACAGATATCGGCAGGTATCGGTGTTTGCAACAAGGTACAATCACTGTCTCTTGCCGGCCGCTGGCTGGACGTCGGCTGGACGTCTCGTGGATGTACATCCCAGTCGATTAACCGCTCTCCCTATTTTAGTGGTCACCAACTGAACCGCACCATAGTTGCGCAGATTCCATATGCTTGCTGCAAACCGATGACGCTCTAGTTGGGTATAAAGAATGGCGCCCATGGCAAGGACAGAAAGCAAGGCAGGATATAGCATATGTACTAATAGGCAATTGCATTCACCCTATAGTATATCCTCGCCCAGCATCTTCGCGAGCGCGTCGTTTCCCTGATCAACAGGAGCCTCGAAGACAGCGAACGCTGTCTTCTTCTTTTCCCCGGTTCCCTGAGGAATATTCGCTCCGTCATCTGTATCTCCGACTGCTTTGCTCGAGGTCCACCCTTGTCCTCTGTCGGCAAACACCTCGGGGCTTCTGTCCAGCAGCATCTCCAGGTCCTCGTCTGGGAGGACCCCGGCTTTGCCCTCCGCAGTGTTAGGTACGACATCGAGCTTCTCGCCCTCGAGCTTAAGCAACGATGCAGCCATTTCTGCTATCGTCTCTGGCTTGCTCCGTCCGGCTGCCGCAGCGGGCTTCTTGAATTTACCTAGAGAGCCAGGCATTAGATCTAGCTTGTCACATTTTTTACTAGACGACACAGACCCTTTGCGATCACGAGTGCCTCGAGCTTCTTCTTCTCATTGGCGCGCTGCATGATCTTCGTCTCGATCGTGTGTCCAGAGACGAGGCGAAATATCAACACAGGTTTTGTCTGGCCAATCCGATGGGCCCTGTCCTGGGCCTGGGCGTCCATCTGAGGATTCTACCGTCGATAAAAGAGGAGCTGCGATCAGGATGATATGCAACGAAACACGACGGCTGAAAGACGTGCCCAATCCTGGTCGTAAAAGATGACGGTATCCGCAGCAGTGAGATTGATACCCAGCCCGCCTGCACGGGTGCTCAAAAGGAAGAGATATGGTGCATCAGAGGCGTCACCGGAAGTCTGGAATATATTCATCTGTTCGCGTCGTTGCGTGGGCGACGACGAGCCGTCAATGCGGCAGATCTTCCACCCCACGAACTCGGTGGCCCAGTCCTTAGAAAAGTTATTAGAGACGGGCAAACTTGACGGGCGTAAAATAATACCTCAATAATGTCGAGCATGGTTGTAAATTGACTGAACAGGAGGACTTTGTGCTTCCGCTTGAAAAGCTCGCGGAGTAGTCGGTCCAGGACCATCATCTTGCCGCTAGCGTTGACTAGGTCGTCGTTCAGCGCCGGCTCCTTAGTGATAGGATCCAAGGGCCAGTCAAACAAAAATGGGTGCGAGCACACTTTCCGCAGTTGCATCACGGCGTTTTGGAGCTTCATATTATTCACCTGCTTGACTGTTCACAGTCGTCAGAAATCAATCGAAGAGGAAGCTCACGAAAGATTTACCTGTCGATTTGAGCTGAAATTCCCTTCCGAGCCGCTCCAGTTCCCGCTGATGCTCCCCCTCCCCCCGCTTGTCCACCGTGGCGGTCTCCAGCATGTCGAAGTAGTCGTCGTCGTCGCCATCCACAGCATAGCTCTTCCGCCCTTGCTCCTTGCCCTCGCTCCTCAATCGTCGAAGACCAGTATCCGGGGGGTTTTCCACCTGTTTCTCGGGATACTTTCCGATTAGATATGACCGCAGTGTGCCTGCAAGGACTCTATCGTACGCCTCGCGCTGCTGTTCAGTGAGCGGTGCATATAGCACATATTCCTTTTTCGGCGGAAGGTTGACTTCGACGTCGACCTTGAGACGGCGCAGGAGGAAGGGCTTGAGAATCGCGTGGAGCGAGGAGATGATCTGAGTCGATCGTTCCGAGCCAAGGTTTGTCTGCATAGTGGGCAAATTGAACCTGTGGGGTGTGTCAATGTTGAGCGCCGGTTGTTATAATAAGCACTCGCGCACCACTCCTGGAACGAGTCCACGTCGTTGAAAATATCGGGTAATATGAAATTAAGCAGAGACCACAGCTCTGCAAGGTTATTCTGAAGAGATATGAGTGCGGATGAGCTCGTTAAAAGTGGACATACATGGAGCGGTGTTCCCGTCAAAATCATCCGTCCTGCAGATGTGTATTTCTTGATTTCCTGTATTAGCCTACAGTCCAGATTTTTCAGTCTATGTCCTTCATCAACGACGATGTATCCCCAATTGTAGTGAGCTAGATGCATGCGGTCCTTGATGATGATCTCATATGTCGTAATGACCACGGGAAAAGAGACTTCCGCCTCTTCGTCGTCATGAACAGGCTCATCGTCGGTCTGGGTAGGCTTACGTCCACCTCGTCGGGCAGGCTTCTCCGGCGGTGCTTTTGCTTTGGCCTTTGGTTTAGCCTTGGGTTTCTTGGGACTCGAAGGCCGGGCCATGACGGTGCGTCGAAGCTCTGCACGTTCCGCCGGTGTGCCGTGGTACATGCAAACGGGAATCTACAGGCGTGTCAGATCAAACGACAAGGCCAGGACCAAGGGACGAACAGCGGGGGCAAACTTCTGATACTCGTCAACCCAATTGTGCATGACACTTAGAGGACACACGACAAGGAAAGGTGTTGAATTATGATGTTCGCGAAGGTATGCGCTGAATGCTATTGTTTGAAGAGTCTTTCCGAGGCCCATTTCATCCGCTGACGACGGAGACGTCATCCAGCATTAGCTCGATGAACCACGGAAGACAACGCACCTAAAATACCGGAGATCCCATTCTGATCCAGAGAAACCATCCACTGCAGTCCTTCCAGCTGGTATTGCTTCAGTTTAGCACCCGTGATCAGCGCTGGCTGTTGAAAGACGGAAAGTTCGTCTTCGCGCTCGCCGTCCATCTTCATGCGCTTTGAGCTTGCGGAGTCCTCGTTACTGGATTCATCACTTGTCTCGACACGAACGCGTTTACGACCTTTGCCGAGTCGGGCGGCGGAGAGTTTGCGTTTGGTCCTCGATGCGACTGCTTTGCCATTTGCTGCGAACTTGGCTTGCGCTGCTGCCTCTAGGTTCGCCTTGTCTTGGTCCATTCGGGCTTTGAGAATTTGCGAATATACAGCAGATTTCTGCAACACGAACTGAAGCCTCGCCAATCGCTGCTCCGTCTCCTAAACAAGATGTTGTCAACTTGTGTCGCAAAAAATCATTCAATCACCAACGCTGTTGACTGATTCATCTCCGCAACCATCTTCAGAGTTATCTGAAGGATCCTGGAAAGGGCATTAATATCTTGTCCCGTGACTCGTTTTGGTCGCAACTCACTGTGTTGACCTCATACTCGGATGTATGGGGCGGTGGCAGTGAAGAGGGCGCCGTGCTTACTGCAGTAGACGACATTTCAAACGGCTGGGAAGGAGAGGAAACCGGGCTGGAAGACATTGTGGATGACAGATGTGGAGGAAGACTATACGTCACACGCATGATTCAGGAAAATGCGGATAAATGGGGATGGGCAATGCCTGTTATGTTATGTTATAATCATTCCCAACTACATTACTACATCATCAAAAACCAAAAAATCAGAAAAACCCGTCTCAACCACTGGTACTCCCTCTGAGACCACTGGCAGACACTCTGAAACTCGGTTCATAGGTGGTAGTTAGTAGCTGTAGCTGAAATAAACGGCCCCAGTGCCGGTGCCGCAAAAATAAACCACCCATAGCGCTATCGCTTCCCACACCTATTCCAAACACCTCTGCCCCTACCCCCTCCGTCGCCCCGTTTCATCATCGGGTCTCGTCGTAGTGGCTGGCTCCCTCTCTGGTCACTGCCCTACGTTCGAAGCCACGCAACAAGATCCTGCGAGGCTATCAATAGCCTCCACAGCCCGGCAGAGGTCATACCCACCAGTCGTTCGCTGCCACGCTCGTAGCTGGCTATCCAACACTGAGGCATGTTCGTGGAGCAGGGCAAGTAGTGATAGCAGGGGATACTTAACGACACGGTGTTCTCGTGCGTCCCCCAACCATATCCCTACTGCTCTGCACTAACAATGTCCGACAGGCCCCGGGAAGCTCCCCTAGAGGTCTGTCCGCGAAAAATCCGAAATTTGGCCCTCAAATATGCTAACTTTCAGCGTGAAATATGCTAAATCGGACAAGGTTGTCACCGTCACATTACACGTGTAATTACGCGTGACCAAACGTGTGACCAAACACGTCCGTGCGTCCGTGGCGCATCCGACGTCGCCAGTGGCATACGAGATACAGTGAGTGTCAGACTAAATGGTTCTACGGTTTTGGCATCTTTCCACCACGAATCTTCAATTTTGGGAGCTCGGGAATGCTGTCAAAAATCCCAAACTCGCGGCTTGTGAAATCCATCCAGCCCAGAACCCAATGTGCCGGATTCCCTCCACAGAGGGGAATTAATCATCGGGTCTTTGCAAGTAGAATTTCCTTGTTCTCGCCTCCGCCACACTGAGAACGAAATTAGCTAGAGCTTCTCGGACTGAAAGACTTTGACTATGCGCACCGCAAGCATGACATGTCCCTCGATTGTCCCATAAAATCCCCCCTCCTTCCTTGTCCCACTCACAAGAGCCCCGAGCCATGTGGAGAACACTGCAAAACTTGTGTTCCCTGACTGCTCCTCGGATTGCTGTAGTGCGGCACCATAGGCATCAATTGTACATCCTGAAAGCTTTTGACCACCATCTATCAACGGCTGTAAGTCGGACGATATTAACTGAATCTTTCGAATTGTGCGGATGCTTCGGCGAGAGACCTCAGCGCGTAGAGTAGTCACATCTAGCGATGTCATTCTGAATGTTTGCGTTCTCGACCCTGAGCGTTGAGGCGCGTTAAAGAAGTTTTAGGCAAAGAACACCCATATCAATGGTCTGACTCCTTTCTCCCATCAGTATCCCATCAGTGCAACAGATATCTGGTGCGACGCCCATGTGCAAAGGTACTGCACTGGGTCAAATGATGTCTCAAATATGCTAATTCTGGACAGGGGTTCCAAAAAAACTACCTCAAATATGCTAAGTCCGGACAAGGAAAAATGAAAATTTTGCCCTCAAATATGCTAATTTGCGGACAAACATCTAGGGGAGCTTCCCGGGGCCTGAAGTGATGGCTAGTGACGGGGGAAGTGACAGTGGTACACTGTTACACAGGAGAGTTGAGTAAGCGGTGATTGAAATTTAAATTTGGGCATTTTCGACGCCGCGGACGGCGGACGCGTTACAGTAGTATCAAATTCGAACAATGTACAAATTCGAAGTGCTGAATCACGACATGCCGCAATGGTAAAGTAGCGTGTACGAGTTAAAGAAGTTATCGCACCAGGTGGGATGCATTCAATACGAGCTTGAGTTAGGAAGCGATCATCGTAGGACCGCCTGATCCAATATGAGTCCAGTTCCTAGCCAAGTATCGCGGGTATATATACGCAGGGCGCACTCCGGTGGGGTTGGAACGTGTCGCACCAGGTGGGGTGGGAGAGGCAATTCTTGAGAAAAGATCGAGAAGAAAGGATCGCTGTAGGTCTAATACGAGTCCAAGTCCCAATCAAGCTTCGCGGGCATACGTGTGTGCGCAAAAAGGCGCATGCCTGTTGATGGAAAGTAGAAGAGCCAGACTTTCGCACCAGGTGTGGTGGAAGCCAGTCGGCGTTGGGTCGGCGCGAGAGGCAAGAGTTGAGAAAAGATCGCCGGACCGCCCGAATCAATACAAGTACAAGTCCCACTCAAGCTTCGCGGGTAGACATGTGCGCAAAAGGGTGCACTCTGGGAAGTAGAAGTAGAAGAGCAAGATTGTCACACCAGCGTCGCCGCCTTATGAAAGGCGATGCAAATACAAAATATACATAAATGAACGAGGGAGGTGGTCAGCCCCATGTTCAAGAAGACGATGGTAGCAAGGCAGTTTAATCCTGACCGTTAGACAAGATCATCTAAGGGGATCTAGAACACTAACGGAGGGTCAGTTAAGGGCGATGAGAAGTATACGAACTTTGATTCAAATGCAGTCTCGACGACGCTCACTTATGGCGACGACGAGAAATGGATGCACCCCGGGCAGCTTCAGCCTTCCAGAAGACTTAGTACCCACTGAACAGAAGGGAATGGGGGCTTGAGTGAACTGGGCCGCTATTTAGTGATAATTTATGTGTGCTGCTAGCTCGAAATCTTGTGGTCCCTTGCTACGTTTAGGTCTGATCGAACTCCGGGTGTCGGCGTGCAGCATTGTGTCCTGTTGTCGTCACATATTCCATACAATGTAATACGTGCTGGCCTTGCAAAACACATGGCATAAAAACACAGAAGAATCAGGAAAGCAAAGGAACAGAACAGAACCTACGCCTGCTTTCTTCTCTTCTTCCGCGGTGCATCTTCGCCCTCTCCCTCGCCACCATCCGACTCCTGGCCCTCGTCCTCCATATCTAGATCGCCCCCCTTCAAGCCCTTCATCTTTCTCGTCTGCAGTTTGTCCAAATTCTGCTTGCCCACATGCACCCGCCCCCTGAGGTCTCCCATCTCGTCCACCTCCAAATTCTTCCTCTTCTTCCCAAGGCCCTTCTCGATATCCGTCTTCTTGAGTTTCGGCCTCTTCATCGCCGGCTTTAGGAGCTCTGCGTCTGCGGCCTTGTAGCGCCTCAAGCTGAGATCGAGGTTCGGGCCCATGGGCGTGAGCTCGACGCGGGGAATTCTTGTGCCGGAGCTGAGGAGGCGTGTCGTGTAGGTGCGGATGTGAACTTTTGGCAAGATGGAGACATCCTCGGGGGCAGAGGCGTGTTGGTTCGGGTACATGTTAACGGGAGCATTGTTGAGGGAGGCGGGGGTGGGAGCGACGCTTACGCTGATAACGTGCTCGAGTCCAGAGAGACATATTGAATCGACGACTTCGCCGTTGAAGAAGTCCATCAACATGGATTTTAGCTGAATGTACCGTGGGTGGGTATCAAAGAGCTCGGATGCGAAGTGCATGAGGGGCTTGTGCCCTGGCGTTGATTTTGCTGTCTGCTCAATCCCCGTAAATAAGACCTCGAAGATGCATGGAGCTGTGGAGCCCACCTTGAATGAATGTATCCCAGCCCAGCTGTCCACGCCTACTTCAATCATGTCAAGGACCTGGCCGTCGTACATCCGGACGAACGTCAGTCCATGCGGCCGCTTTTTGGTGGTCTGTCCAACCAGAAATAATGAAGCGTCGTTTTTGCCCGCCCAGAACTCCAATGATGATACTGAGGAGGTGTTGGCATCGAAAGGGTGGATGGGGTTCTTCTTGTTAAACGAAATAGCATTTGGCCGTTTCAGTGCCATCTAAGAAAATAATCAGTCTCACGCCAAAGGGATAAGGTCACTACAAACAAGATCGCGCATTACGGCGTTGAGGGTATCACCGGTGTGTGTTCCCTTCACGAAGATCGCCGTGCGAGCATCCTCGACCTCCTTGGGAGCGCGTGCATCCAACGCACGCTTGGAGCGAGCGTTCTTGGGTTTTCTACCAGATATCGTCAAGTAAATAGATTAGGAATGTGTGTGTGCTTACATTGTCCGCAGCATGTTTGCCGCTGAATTGAGAGAGGTGCTTGAAGCTGGAGTAGTTCAAGCCAAGTACTGACTCTTTGTGGGAGTCTACGAAAAAATATGGCACGTGCTATAATCATTCATGCTCGTGATGAGCTATGACATGCACGTGAGTGGCCAAACGCGAACGCGCGTCCTGCATGAGACAATCCCTCTCATCCTCACATCTGGAGGGTATTTGTCCAATTAGGATGTCCCGGAACCTGTTATTTTAAATCGCCATGATTTACGAGGTGATCGCGGAGAGCGACTCTGAGCGAGACAATGCGTCAATTATTTTACTCTCTGAGTCTGAGTCTTGGACTTGAACTCCGGGCGATGCAACTTGGGTTAGTAGCCTGATCGGTGAACTGAACAGATCTCTGAGCCTAGGCGCGTTCAAAGGGCTCAAACCATCTCGACCCTTTCCCACAAAAGAGGGAAAAAGATATTGTGAATCCTCTAGTCAAGCCACATCGACGCAACCAGCGCCGGTAACCCCGCCCAAACGCAGGTCAAGTACGACCAACTTTGGTGAGTTGCTTACCTGTTCGGATACTCACGGTCGTCTTTGAATAGTGGTGGCATTGTCTGGACTGGCCCAGCTGTTCGTGCTTCCGGCTCGACCTGCCAGGTCTCCAACCCCCACTACAGCCAGTGCCTAAAAGTCGAATCAAGCTGCTGAGTCCGGGTTTCAAGGCTTCTCAACTGTCTTTCTTGGGCTTCATCCAATGCATACTTATACACCTTTTCTTTACATCGGGTCTCTGCTCTTCCATTATTTTGTACAATGCCCAGCTCGGTACGATAGTGCATCGCCTATTTTCCCTTTCACTGATTTGGTATACATTTCGGACTTCACATATATATACAGGTTCGTCAAGAACAGATATTAGGATATTGACGATCCGTAGGGTCCTGTGGAATCCATCCGCCCTCCAGGCCCTTCTGATAGCTCCACTCGTCCGCCTGTTCGGCCTAGAGGAGTGACCAGTTTAGTTGGTAATTATATTTAACCGCAGTATTTTGACTGCAGAGAGGCCGTCCGTACCTTCCAGGTCCAGAACACCCACCCGGAGACGTTTTCTCCAATCTCGACTTGCACCTCCCAGTACTGCCTTAAAAACGCCTTGTACGAGTCGGAGAAGCCGGCATAGCTACCGGTGTAATTGGTGCATGAGCCGTGATATCGGGGATTTTGATTTGGGAACCAGGTCCCATCCCAGCGCGCGCCGACACCCCGACCGTTCAGCCATTTGGCACAGTCTGTCATGGCATTGGACCATTCGCCGATGATTGTCCAGATGTTCCGGGACTGGTAGTTCGAAAGATTGTTTGAGTATGTGCATGCGAACTCGGTGGAAGGTTAGTAGGTACAATTTAGGAATGCGAAAAAAATGCTCACGGAGATGTGTTCGTCGAAGGATCTATCCAGCTCAGAGTCACTAAATATCTGGTATTCGTGCTAAAGAAATTGAACCTTCAGCCATACAATCAAAACGGTGGAAGAAATCATGGCCGACGCACGAAGTCCATGAGGACACCCTGAGCCCTCGGATAGTTCATGAACCCATTCCAATTCTACAGGCATCCTCGTCAGCTATTGCCTATTTCCCAAGCCGCCGCCCCCTTACCGAAACGCCCAAGAACGCATCCCCAATCATGATCTTGATATGATCACCACCCGCCTGCCTAACCGCATCATACCCATCCAACCAATACTGGCGCACGCTATTTGCCCACTGATCCCCTCTGAAACCCGTCGGCTCATTCAGCAGTTCAAGCACATCCACCATCCCGCCAATATTTTCTGCGATATATCTCACCGTGTTCACCGTGCGGCTTATGTGCGCGGGGTTTAGCGCCCAAGTAGGATTGCCTGTGCGCTGGCCGGAGTTGTCGTACCCGTTCTGCGAGCCAGGGGCACCATGGATGTCGAGGATGACGTGGATGGAGTGCTTTTTTGCCCAGTTGAGCCCGCGGAGGAGGTAGTTCCACGCGCCTGGGATGTAGGGTGCGACGCTGGTGGATCCATTGGTGTCGGGGGATGTGAGTGGAACGGACCAGTATCCCAAGGGTATCCTGCGAGTTGCAGATGGAGTTGTGAGCGGAAGGACATGGGAGATGGGAAAAGGTTGTCGGACCGGACATGATTCAAGCCCGCAGCTTTGATAGCAATAAAATCGTCTTCCGTTATCCACTAACTTGAAAAAATGATTACTAGAATGAGTCCGCCGCGTTCAACATACCGTCTCCCAGTGCTTCTGAAGGATCTGCAATGCCGTCTTTGAATCCAGGAGCTGTCCAAGGGTATACTCGTCCACGACATCTTCATTGTTGGTGCTTTCAAAGACACTCGGGGTGATCCAGGGCTACGGCATTTTTATGAGTACCGACCGGTAGAGGCGCAGGGTTCAAAGCAATCGGAGCTCACCTCTAAAACCAACCAACCACCCCTGACATTTTTATATATATATAAAAAACGAATTGTGTTACATCTGTCAGGAAGCGTGGATGATAAGTAGCGCAACACACAAATTGACTCCTCGAATCCTATTCCTGCTATAATCAAATGCAGGAGGCGGTGTTGCTGTCGGGGTAGAACTTGCAGAGCTTGCTTGTGATACTGACGTGCCAGAGGGGATTGCATCGGAATGGGAGAGACTAGGCGCGGCACTGGGCTCTAAGGTAGTCGCAGAAACAGAGAGTGCGTCCGGTACATTGGCCAAATTCTTCGTTGATTTGAGCCGACATTGCTGAGAAGCGAGGACACCTATGTCATCATAGAGGAGAAACGGTTGGCAAAGCACCGCAAGACCGAAAGGAAGGATACGCATTACGAGGGGGTGTAAAGAGAAGGACAAAGAGAAAGCCTGGCGGGAGCTGCCTGGGACGAAGTAAACATGATGGCCGTTTATGGGGCTTCGAAACACGAGGCCTGAATGAGGCGCCGAGAAAAGGCTCCGCACCAAGGCTCAGAAAAAGACTGAAACTCGGAACGTTGTAACTGCCAGTTGGAGCTATGGAATTGCCCACGTAGATTGCACAAGTGAGGGCCCGTTGAAGGACGGCGAAAACAGGCGAAAACAGCGTCAGCACAAAGACTGCGCACACTGGGCGTGGGGTGTAATTGGGGTGCATGACATGGAAGGAACATCCTTGTCCAACAACTTCACGTTACGATCACACGCAAGGTTTACCCTAAACTTGAGCTCTTAAGTGCTCACATAGACTTCCGCATAAAGCGGTGGCTTCAAAACAGTGCGGTGGCCCTTCTGCTGCTACCCCCACCGAAGTACTTCCGTAAGGAATGAGCAGAATTTAGAGCTGGACTGGAGACGCCTGAGAGATTGGCTCGCAATATGCGTGTGTTCACGCATTCTCTGCGCGGAGGGACATTCAAGAGGAGAAGTATGACAATATGGGGTTCAAAGGAACAGTTGTTGGTAAGATCCCCGTGGCATGCACAGATAAAACATAGGTTCTGGAAGAGAGTCGTTTCGAGATGCGTGGTTTTTGGTGTCATTTCAGTGGCGCCCTGGGTCTGGACTCTATCAGCAGGCATAGTTGCGGAGGAATAGAAACCGCAACGCCCCACTGCATCCGAAATGCGAACCAGCTCTTTCCTGCTTCCGCTCTTCTTCCAAATTCGACTGTTATCATTCATTTCATGCAGAATTCTCCGGTGAGACTCAAATTATCCGGAATCCTTCTGTCTCCCCCCTCTCATTCGTCTTCATAGCCCTGTACTGGTCTCCGCGCTCGCTTAGGCACTGCAAAATATAAGCACGAGTTTGGGTTGGTTATGGAGGCGACGCACCAGGATATGAGGTGGGGATTGGCTCTGTTGGCAGGTAGCCAAGACGCTCCCGGATGGGGGGTATTGTCACGACCATGACGGGTCCAATTGCACCGATAACACACGAGTAGAAGAGGACCGTGTTCTCATGAGCCTGGCGTTGCTGATATCGCAAAAGTGAAATATCAGCAGGGTCATATTCACTGGGGATCTTTCCAAACTGACCAGGTAACGGTAGGTTTGGCGAAAAGGGCCAACGAGCGACGCCATAGAGAGGCAGCGGAGACGACAGGAAGCAAACGAAGGAAACTTGAAGCGTGCAGTCAACACAGACAAATTCCTGAAATGCGCCCATCACGTAAGCAGTCCCTCTTCACCTCCGTCACTTGAACTTCACTAATGTCAATGGAAGAAAGCATCAGCTTGGAAGAGACCAACAAAATCCGTATCAGCCTTGGTCTAAAGCCATTGACAGAGGATAAAACTGCGGACGACGACCCGGACAAAAAGGCGGAGGACAACTATGCCAAGCAGCGGGAGAGAGAACAGAAGGAGCGCGAGTCAAAGTGCGTCCTTTTCCCGAGTCACTTATATCGCTTGCTCGAGACTCACTTCCACATTTTTATCTTGCAGGAAGATTCAGGAGAAAATAGCCAAGTGAGTACTTCATCCATTCCATCCTACTGTCACTTCCATTTTCGTTTCTGGGCACCTCAGGCCCACGACCATCATATGATGCACACGAGGGCCGCAATGCTCACGCGTGCTTCGATAGGGTACGGAATCGACGAGAACTCCATGCGTCCCTCAAAGGCTCGACTCTCGGTGATGCAGACGCGGACACGGACGACACGTTGAAGTGGATTAAGCGGAGTAAGAAAAAGGAAAAGGAGCTGGCGAAGAAACGGCAGCAGGAGCTAGAGAGCATGGACAAGATGTTCCAGCACGAATACACAGAACGTGAGTAACCTTCATATCTGATACAGACATCATCTTAACCAGTGCCAGGCGATCTTGTGGGGCTTAAGGTCAGCCATGACTTCGACGAGATGGACGAGGGCGAAGCTCGCATACTCACCTTGAAAGACAGTCGAATCCTCGATAACGAAGGTGTGTTTACAACACCTTTACGGACTACCTGAGGATGTCAACTTACACGACATACAGAGGATGAGCTGCAGAACGTCGAAATGGCTGAGGATGAGCGCACAAAGAAGAATAACGAAATGAAGATTAAGAAGCGGGATTACACGGGCTATGACGACGAGGAGTTTGTGGAAGGGAACCAAGGCATGAAGCGTGCCGTGCTTGCCAAGTACGACGAAGATATCAACGGCGCTCAAGAAACTGTCCGCGATTTTTAATTAACAAACGATTGTGCTATTTTGCTAACTGCTAATTCTGTGTCGCAGGGTTTCCGGTTAGGCAGCTCTGTGGTTTCAACCAAAACCAAGCAGCAAGAGCAGAAACAACAGGCGGCAGCGTCAGTCAACAAATCACTACTAACAATAGACTACTCCAGTTAGTGACTCTTTATACACCTTTCACTGCTGGAGCTGATGAATATTCTCAGAAAACTTGGAAATGACGGATTATCTGAAGGAAGGTGATATTGGGTTCAAGAAGCCGAAAGTGAGTAACCTGTCACTGCATCCATGAATCCACCGCTCATGTGGACTTCATACTCTAAGACTAAAAAGAAGCGCCCATCTCGTCGTGCGGCTGCTGAAGCCGAGCCTACGCAAGAGGAGAAACCCATTCTACCAAGAGCGAGGGACCTGGACACTAACTTTGTCGACGACGACGATCTTCAAGCTGCTCTCGCACGGTCACGAAAAGCAAAGTTGCACAAAGCGAAGAAGCTAACCCCTGAGCAACTAGCCGCAAAGAGTGTGTTTCCATTGCCCTTCTACTGCTTGGACTATTGAATCTGATTGTATTTCCTCCATAGTCGCAGAACAGCGAGCTCAGGAAGAGGAAGAAGCAAGAGAGGTCATCAAGGTCGAGTCTGACAACGAGGGCGGGGAAGAATCCGGCGGACTCACATTCGACGACACTTCTGAGTTCGTGCGCGCCGTCGGGAACAACCCGATCGTGAAGTCAGAACCGAAGGAATCAACAGTCGCACCAACTATGAAACAGCGGTCACCGTCGCGTGATGTGTCAATGGCCCCAGGCGATGAGGCGATGGACGAGGTTGAAGCGGGCGAAGTTGTCGTGAAGGAGGAAGAGGATGAAGAGGAAGACGAGATGGCCATGCTCAATGCTATCGAGAACGCGATACATGCGACGGAGGTAGAGGAAAGCATGCAGAATGTGAAGCGGGAAGACGGGGAAGACGCGGTGGGCGGCACTTCGTCGGAACAGACGTTCAGCTCGGGTATGGCGTCGACGCTCAACATCCTCCGGCAGCAGGGCATCCTCGCTGCGCCTGTCGCAGATCAGAAGGATCGCGAGAAGACGCAGCTGCAGCGCGACCTGTGGCTCGCGGACCAGCGCCGGCGTATCGCGCAGCGTGAGCTCGAGAAGCTTCAATCACGCGGGGGTAATAAGGACCAGGCGCAGCGGGAGTACGAGAATCGGATGCGGGAGCAGCAGGAGGCGCGAGACAACCTCGAGGCGTTCAAGAACTACAAACCGGATGTGAACATCGTGTACTATGACGAGTTTGGGCGTGCGCTGACGCCGAAGGAGGCGTGGAAGGCGTTGTCGCATAAGTTCCATGGAAAGGGCTCGGGGAAGATGAAGACGGAGAAGAGGCTGAAGAAGATAGCGGAGGAGCAGAAGCAGGCGGCGATGGCGAGCGGGGATACACCGCTTAGCATGAACAGCGCGTTCCAGCAGCGCCAGGAGAAGGCCGGACAGGCCCATTTTGTGCTGTCAGTTGGTAACAGAGGGTATGGCACTTCCCTTCTCTCCCCTTTATATCATTACTGATCAATTCGGACGCCTATCCAGGGCCGTACCCCAAGCCGCTGACTTCTTCGACGCGCAGCCTCTGACGAAAGGGAAAACCGAGAAAGCCAAGAAAAAGAAGGAGGGCAAAGGCGCACAACAGGCCGCAGAGACGGGGTTCATGACGCTCCCAGCGCCGCAGGCGCAGACGCTCACGACCATCAACGGCAGCCCTGCACCAGGGGGATCCGGATTATCCTCGATCTCGGGTTCGCCAGCGCCGAAGCCTGGATTCTCGAGGATATCGTCGGCGGTGGACACGCCGCACAGCAGCGGGACGCCAGTGCCTGCCGAGCGGTCGAAAGTGGCATTTGGATTTGGGACGAAGAGGAAGGCAGGCGAGGACGCGCTGGGGACGCCGCCGCCTAAGAGGCGATGATTCTCGGCGAAACATCCCCAAGTTGTCCCGGTGCGCTGATTGCTGGCGTTGTAAATTACTTATACATACATAGGTATCACCTGGTATTATTGCACACAAGCTCTATATCTACAGCGTCGCGACGCTGACGAGTTTTAAATCCCTCGCGACCACACAGCGGTCCTTCTCCCTTCCTTTGCCCGATTCGAAGGCTTTCACCAACGACGCCTGGCCTTCATCCGTCCTATTTCGCGCACAGTCGTTAATTCTGGATGTCTAGAAAAAAAAACATGAAAAGGTCGTGCGCACGCACCATTTGACCCCGTGTGCGTGTTTGTCCAAGAGCAGCTTCACTGTTGTCCACGAGAAGCGGACGAGCTTTGGGAACCCGAACGTCGGCTCGATGGAGTTCTTGAGCCACGCCTGCGTCTTGGGGTCTATCGCATCGCGAAAATTAGCACGCATCGCGCTCAGAAATGCTGAATGTAGCACCTGAGGGATAGCCCGAGCACACAGCAACCTCCGGCAACCCCTGCACCTCTCCATCCTGCCCATCCTCGCGTACCCCCTCCTCAAAAACCCAGCTCTCCAAACACGCGTCGCGCGTGACCTTTGCGGCGACACTCGCCGCGCCAACGATCTTGAACTTTGAGTCCGCCTGGTTAGTGACCGTGAACTCGATGCCAGGAAACAGCCCGGACAGATACGCCTGGTACGTCACGGTCTAGCCGAGCGCATCAACATAGACCTCTGTGAGATGAATGCCCGAAGCGAGGACCGCACGGATGAGGTGGATGGTCGCGTCTTGGGATTGGACGTTGAGGTTTATGGGCGGGCGGCGGAGCATGCCGTTGGAGATTGCGCTTGGGCTGGCGGCCAATTTGGCGTGCGATTAAACGACACAAGGGGGAGCGCTGCACGCACCTGATAACTCGCACTGACCATGCGAGGTTGTCTGGGTCCGAATCGAGCGTCTCCAGCAAGCTGGTCCGAATCTCGGGCGTGAGTGTCTTTGAGTCTACGGCAATGAGTACTCCTCTCAGTCAGCATAACGACACGTCGCGCACCGGCAAACCCGAGCTCCTCCAGCTGGTCCTTGTATGCGACAGGGCAGTAGGCCACACCATAGACGAGGGGTCCAAGGACGGGCCCGCGGCCAGCCTCGTCGACGCCGAGAATATACGGGCCCGGGGCGATGGGGAGCTTGGATTGGTAGGAGTAGGAGTCGGTGAGCGGGGTAGAGGGCGCGGGCGCAGACGGGATTTGGACGTGCATGGCGGTGGGCGCGGTGTTTACGCGTTGCGTGCGAGTCCTTGCCGCGGTGCCCGGGGTCCTGTCACGGTGTAACAGGCTCGTCACGTTCGTTGTCACTCGACCTCGACACCAGCCCTCCTGCTCCAGCGAGCAACCCCGCTGCCAGCAGCCTGCCGTCGTCTGAACTCCCGCCATTTCTCTTCATTTCTCTTCTCTGACGGCCCTTTGACCTCCGACGAGCACACCAGCTGCGTTGTGTTGAAAGACTCTCTTCTCCCGGTCCTTTTCGTTTATTCCAATGGCAACAACATCCCGACAGAACAAGTCTGCCAGGAAGGGCCCTCCTGCTGAACCTGCCCGGTGAGTTCAATCCAAAGTTCCTCCATATAAATCTCCCCGTTCTAATTGGAATGGGTTGTCTTGCGTAGCCGCATACCTGCTTGGACAGGTGCCCGCGCTTCGCCTACTTACACTCCGCCGCCCAACGCTCCGCCACGTACACATGGATCTGTCTCTCCTGCAACCGCCACATTCCCACCCCAGAATGGTTCTCGCCTAGACGCTGCCCAGGACCGCGTTCTCCAATCTCTCTCCGGCCTGACGGTTCGTGATTCTTCTGTGCAGCCGTATATCTCGCTCAGCCACGCACACAATAGGGAACAACGGTTACTGTCTCCACAAAGACTGCACAGCGATACGAGGGTGTGGTCGTTTCCACTAGCGGCGAAGGCGACACCACTGGCGTCACACTCAAGGATGTCAAGGAAATCTCCGCCCCCGGCGCACCTCTCAAAGACCAGTTCTTCATTGCGTCTACTAACATCGACACCTGGGCATCCGGTCCCGCCGATGCGAAACCCCCAAACGGCGACTGTGAGCCTCTTGTCCAAATACCCGCCCCGCCGCAAAGCACTAAAAGAGTCTTCTCATGCTGCCACAGCCTTCCGGACAGACACTGACATTAGCCACCGGAAGGGCGTCGGCCGCGAACGTGAGCTGCAGCAGTGGTCCGCCGGTCCTGATGCCGCGAGTGGCGTCACCGATGACGATACTTTTGGCCCTTCGAACGTCAACTCGTCCTGGGACCAATTCGCAGTCAACGAGAAACTGTTTGGTGTCAAGACAAATTTTGACGAGAACTTGTATACCACCAAGTTGGATCGCAGTGGCGCAGACTTTAAGGAGCGCGAACGTCACGCAATGCGCATTGCTAACGAAATAACCAATGTGCGTATATAGCGCGACTCCGAGAACTTGAAATTTCCATTCAATGCCACATTAGGCTGCGTCAAACAACTCCCACATTGCCGAGGAGCGCAACCAGAATGTTGATGACAGCGGCGTAAACGAGGAAGACAAGTTGAGTCGTCTGTTCACACCACCAACGCGTGCGTGCCACAGAAGGATATCTATTGACTGCGTTCCATGCGTGCATTCCAGATACGGAGCCGTGGTCCGTGGTACCAACGCCTACGTTCCTCCCGGAGCCCGGGGTAAACCCGGTGCACCCCCTTCTGGTAACAACGCGGCCGCTGCGCCCACAGGCACAGGCAAGGCCGAGATTCCGAAAGTCTCTGTTAATGGCCCGGATGGTGTCAAACTCCCTTCTCAGACTGAGTCGCCTTCCTCGTCGAAGGCCCCCTCCCCGGCCCCCGCCAACAAGGTAGGATTCACAGATGCGTTGGGTAACTTGCAACTGATGGTGTCGCACATGCACAGCCCGCTGATGCTCTGCCCGCGTTCCGCGACTTTGTCACAAACGAGAAACAACGCCTCACACAGAAGAGACAAGCCCTTGTCAAGAGCGAGATGGATAAGCGTATGGCGGAGCTCGTCAAGTTCTCTCAGAACTTCAAGGTATGTCCTCTCCTTAGCTCTCCTTCACCCGTCAAACACAACCTTACTCCCAACAGCTTAACAAGCCCATTCCTGACGACCTCGTGCCAATCCTAGCCAAGGACGAAGAAAAGCAGCGTGCCATTCGCGAGAAGGCGACCAAGGACGCAACATCAGCACAGGCGCGCAACATCGGCGTCACAACCCTCGCCAACGCCGCCCGCAACGCCCAAGTCGCCGCTGCCAAGATCAGCAGCGGGTCCCAGCGCCCCGCGCCCGCCCCTGCGGCGAAGACGTCCGCCGCTGCGCCAGCGACTGCTACTGCTAATGCAGTGCCGAAGGGCGCGGTGACGACGAAGCCCACGCCCACTGGGGAGGCCACCACGAAGAAGCCGGTGATGGTCATTCAGAGTATTCCGCCGTTTAGGGGCCAGAAGTCCGCAAGGACGTCGGTTTCACCGCCCACCGCTAACGGTGCGCCTGCGGCCAGTGACGGCGCCAACAGCGCCAAAACCGATAATAATAATGGCAGGGCAGCGCCTGTGGCAGCGCCGTCTGGTTCGAACACCAATGCCAATGCGGGCGGTCTATCGCCCGCGACGGCTGCGAACAGGCTCAACGTCAACGCGTCGTCATTCCGGCCCAATGCAAAGGCAAATGCCTTTACTCCTGTAACTTTGCCATTCCTTGTACTGACGGAAAGAGCGCGCTCTGATCTGATTCTTTGTAGGGTGCTGCTGCGTCTTCGAATAATGCTGGTGCGAATGCGGCATCGGCGAGTGCTTCGCCGAAGCCCAAGCCCGAGACGGTAGGTATTTTCCTTGCTTCATTCGTGCGTTGCGTGGGGCGTTGAGTCTGATTTTTGTTTCTTCCTTCTTTCCTCATGAAGACCCCAAATCCCTTCTTCGGCACGCGCCCTATCAAGAAAAGTCAGCCCGTCAATATCAAGGACGACTTCAATCCGTTTAAGCACAACAAGGTCGTGGAGCCTGCCCAGATATGTATGTCCAGTCTCCCAGTCTACCCTCCGCTCCTTTTGCACGTTCCTGATGTGCAGGGCACACAGCGGGACTATGGCCATACTCCGGCAAACGCTACGCACAGCTCTTCCCACCGGCCCCGCCCCCGCCCCAACCACAACACCAACAGACACACAGCATGCCTGCCCCTGGGCCCCCGCCTATCCCTCCGCCGTCGTACGAGGAGGACTCGGCCGCACAGGCTGCCGCGCGTGGGTACGTGTACGCATATCCTGGGCCTTATGGTTATCCCGGTCAAGTAGGTGTATGTTTTATAGTCCCGAGTTGTACGCTAATCATTCGTGACATGATAGCCAATGATGCCTGGTCTGGCGCCCCCTGGACCCCCAGGCGCTTATATACCTGGCCCTTATATGCAACATATGCAGTATCCTCCGGGGATGCCTCCTCCCAATGGTGAGTTGCCTGTTATGTATCCATGTCATTCTTGCCCATGGGTATGTATTTGTTGCAGCCATGTATACGCCCGCAATGGGCCAGATGCCACGTACGTCCATCAGTCTTCCTTTGGAAGGATGCACCTCTCTCACGTCCCCAGCACAAGCATACATGCCCCCTCCCCCTCCCGGACCCCCATATCCCCCACCCAACGGCGCCGGCCCAAGGCCCTCCGTACCCTCTACGCCCATGCCCACCCACGTCCACCAGTATTACCATCAGAGCCCGCAACGTATGATCCCCTTTGACCAGTACACTGGCAAAATGTTCACGATACCCATCCCTACAGTCCAGCACGCTGTGCCCTACCACATGATGATGCCGCCACCGCCGAACGTGCCCCAGCACCCGTACGACGGTGGCCCCGGTGCGCCGCCCGTCCAGATGGGTGGACATGCGTAGCGGTTAATGTCCACACGTCGTAGTACATATCATTGACTCTAAATGTTGTGCTGCTTCTACTTGCTGTCGTGTTTCGCGTTCCTTTGGCTGTGGGGTTTGAGGCTGGCCGAGTGGGTGGGGGCGGAGGACCCGGCCCCCTTGGCTTGTGCTTGGATATCTTGTCGTGGCCGTATTTTCTTTGTATTTGGGATCCACGCAGCCTATCCCGCGTCGGGATTCGGTGTACCACCTTACTCACATTCTGTTGTTGTGGATTCTCAATCTGAACTACTACTACGCCGACTCCGTTTTCTAATGTGGTTTGGTGTGTGTATGGTAATAGGTATGGTATAAGAAGGAATGTTGCTAGCATGACGGGGTGGGCCGCATTACAAAAAACAAGTATTAGTTAGTGAACGTAGCATGACACCTCCACCTTCTTTAGCAGCCCCTTCAGCGTGTTACTTGTGCGGTTGCAGTTCGCCTGCAACCAAGCCTCCATCTCTTCACGCACAACACCCAGTTCTTCCGACACCGGCAGTTGACCATCTGGTCGGACAAGGCACGGATTGAGAAGAATGTCAAACAGCCTGTTCCACAACTCCGTCTGCCAGTACCTCTTCAAAGGCGTGCTGATCTTGTATCGATCCAACGCCACCACCACAGAGCTTCCCTGGATATATTTTCCGAAGAGCATGCAGTAGATGATGCCGACGAGCCCAAAGTAGTCCGTCTGGAACGTCCAAGGTCTGTTTTCCCGGGCCTCGAAACAGTCCCGATCGTCGGTAGGCCATTCGGCAATAAACTGTTGGCCGGACGGGAACAGCCTCGTGTCGACTGTCCGCCCAAAGTCGATCACTTTGAGTCCCTTGTAGCTCCATCCGCCCTCACCGGAAGGCTGGTAGATGCTCGACCACGCGGAGCCGCCTCCCGGCACGTCCTCAAGGCGGAGAAGACAGTTGTCGATCTTAAGGTCCCCGTGGATGAAGCCTGCTTTGTGCGTGGCTTCGAGCAGGCGGAGAAGCTCGGTTGTGAAGAACACGACGAGCAGCTCATCCAGGCACCCACCCTGTTGGGATACGCCGGCGGCTGCAGCGTTGTTGACGATGCTGAGGAGGGTGCCTTGGGGGCAGAGGTCGAGGATGAGGAAACTCTCGTCGCGGAACGCGTATAAAGCGTGAGGCAGGACGACAGAACGTCGCAGAGATGCCGGGAGGACCGAGTGCAGTCGCCGGAGCACGTGGTACTCCCAAAGGTTTCGCGGCTTCACAATCTTAAGAGCGACCATTGATACGCCTTCTTCATCGTCTTCATCTTCAAGCTCTTCTTCGCTGTCCTCGGTGTCTGTTCGTGCTCCGAGATCCCGGGCTTTGAATACAGCACCGAACCCGCCCTCTCCCAGCTTCTCGGAAACGCTGAATCTATGCCCATCGAGATCCACGGAAAAGCATAAGGAAACATCGGCGTTGCCTGCGCCACTGTTTTTTCGGGCCTTCTTCGCGAACTTTTGAAGATCGTCCAGCCTGTTCGAGTCCTCGTCCCGCCTGTCGTAAAAATGGGGGTCGCTGGGTATGCGCGATAGCAACGTCTTTATGATGGGAGGGTCGAATGGATTGCATGGATTCGGTGGCTTAAAATTTGAACCCAAGGTAAGAGATTCTCCGAGGCTTAGGCTACCCGTCTTCTCCTCGATGTCAACCACAGGTGGGGAGTTTTGAGGAGGCAGATGATGCACCGAGAGACACAATGGCTCCAACGGCTGTTCCTCGTCATACTCTTCTTCATCTTCTTCGTCAACCTCTTTGAGCTCTGCTGCGAGCCTCTCCGCTGCAGTCGCCGCCCCCTGCTCGTCGCGTTGCTGGGGAATGAAGACGTTCTCGTATCCAGGAGTGCGACCCTCTGGTATGTATCCTAGCCCTCTTCCACTCGGAGTTTCCGCGCCTCGCATGCTGTTGGTCGTAAACTCGAAAGTGCGCTCGGTGATGGGTGTCATAACGTTAAATCGACCAAAGCGACCCCCGAGTGGAATCTCCTGGTACGAGTCTCCTTCTTCGTATTCCGCCACGGGTTCGGTCGCTAGAGGGGCTTCGTACTGCTCGTGTTCTTCCTCTTCGTCGTCGTCGTCATCATACTGGGAGTTTTCTTGGTATTGGTTCACTTCTCCTTCGTCGATGCTATCTTCAATGTCAACGACGAACCTCCCGCCTGACCTGCGACGCCCTGACGACGATGGCGGTTGGTCGGGCTGTGCATCCACAAACGGCGTGAATGCAGCAGGAGCAGGTGTGGGAGCAGGGGCTGGAGCGTCCCTAAATGGTGTAAACGCAGGCTTGGGATCCGTAAATGGCGTCAATGCGGCGTCGGGAGCTTTCGGTGATAACGCGTTCCTGCCTTCCTTGGGTGGCCTGCTGAAGACCTTGAATGGCGTCTTCACATCTTCTTCGACGAGGGGGGTGAATGCACGTGCGGGGTCGGTTGGTCTAGGGGACAAGACGTCGTGATGGGATTTGGCTCGTTCGTGCACAGGCCTCGCCTTCGGTGTAGGCTTGCCGTGCTCGTCGGTGAAGACGTCGCGAAGGGGCGCGAGTGGGGTCTTCGTCTGGGCTGGCGTAAAAACCTTGGACGAGAAGACATTCTCGGACACAGCATTTTCTGATTTCGATTTTGGGAGGCCAAGAATGTGCCTGGGTGCATTCTCGTCTGGGTGATTCGACGCACTTGGATCCTTAACAGACAAGGCGTGTCTGGGAGTAGCGAACTTGTTTTCGTCGGCGAAAGGAGTGAACTACAGGGCTGCTCATGAGTACAGCCCTGAAATATCGCCGAATCAAATACCTTGACTGAAGGTGTTCGTCCGGATGGCGCATTCTGATTTTTATCGAAGAAGGATGTGAACTGAGAAAAAGAATATTGGTGGTATCAAATCAACCATACCGTGAAAAGACACTCACCTTGATAGAGGGGGTCCGGCTTGAATGAGCGTTCTCATCTACAAAAGGTCGGAATGCTGCCAAAGCAAGGGTAAGCGCTGAGAAAAAACAATTGCATGTGGAGGGGCTTTACGCGTTTTAGCTTTTTCGTCCACTTGAGCGATTTTAGGAAGTGGTGTAAAGCCAGGCGTTATCGGCATGACCTCCCTCAGCGGTGCATATTTGCTTCCAGGCGCCGTCCTGATAGTCCTATCCGGGGAGTTATACATCCCAAAGACATCAGCGAGGGCTTCTTTCGTGTTGATAGTGACCGTCGGCTCAGCCCCACCCCCGAAAAAGCTCCTCCTCCGTGCGCCTCCCTTCATGCCATTGTCGTTGAAATCTACCGGCATTGAAATTGACGAAGACGCTGGCGGAGGAGCCCATTTCTTGCCTAGCAATCCCATGGACCGCGCCCTTGCCTCCTGAATACTGAACTCCCCGCTCTCCTTCGTCCACAATAGCGACATATTAAAGCGCATTTGCTCTAGGCGTTTCCCTGGGTTTGGAGGGGCAAGCATCGCTGCATATCGTGACTCCGGAGTTGTGGTGGATGTGGGTATTTTGGAGGTCGAAGCCCTTTTGGCCGCAGTCAGTGAAGAGGAGGGTGCCGACTGGGCTTGGGGATTAGGGCCTTTCGGAGGATGGGTTACCTTCGACGGGCCAGCAGCTGTACTTGATATCAACGGCTCTGGTTTAGTTAGCTTCGCGCGATTCTGAAAGGCTTGGTATCGGTTCTTTAGTCGTTCTAATGGGCGCGCCCCGCGCTTGATTCCATGGCGGAATATCACATCGGCGTCACTATGTCTGGAAATAAGATGTCAGTGTGCGTTCTAACAGAGTAGAAAATCAGCGCGCACTTCCCATCGGCTTCAAGCAGAGCCGCATAGCCCTCGTATAGCAACGAGAAAGAGGTCCCGATCTCCTTCGCCAGGAGATGCGCGTAGATATCGATGGCGCCGGCACGATCGCCCTGAGCGGCATAGAGAGTCCAGAGTTTTAGATACCGCAGATCAGTCTTGTAGACTGGGTCATCCTTAAACTGCCTGGTAGCCTCCTCGAGGAGCTCAAGCAGCCCTGAAGCTGGATTTCTCTCGCCATAGTTCTTGACGGTCCATTGAACGAATCTGTCATAAACAGAAAGGGGGTCGTCCTCTTCGTCGATAGCAGTCGCTAGCTGTGCTTTCAACGTCTTCCTCTCGGCATCAAGCTCCCGGGACGACATGGTTGGGTTTGGGCTGCAAGTCCTTTGTCAATGTTTGGCCAACTTGAACTTGAATCGCGTCGCGTCCAAGCTGCACGTGGGGGCATGTCACGCGTGGAAGTAACACCACACGTTGATCAACCAATGACAACGCATTACCGTAAATTCACCGAGCTCGAGATCGCATGTAGAATTCCCTCAATATAGGCTGAGATACTGAAGCTTCAAGGGCAAATCTGGAGCTCGAGTCCTGCCCTATTCCAATTTGAATTTGGTTGAGGTATCACGTAGCGGCCAATAGCGGCCAATGCCAAGGAGCTCACTCCCATGTGATATTCAAATTGCTGCACATACCACCACTGTCAGTGTCACCAATCCTGACGCCGACGCACTCCCTGGATCATTTGTTTCATGTCTGTTCGACCAACCACACTACAGCACGCTGTTCGCCAGTTGAAATTGGTCGTGCCAGGTGGCGCGGTCACCTACTACCTCGGGACACTACATGAGCTGCGACGGATAGCTCAAGTCAAAGGTTCTTGGGGCCAGTGCGTTGAATTTCTTCGCAATCTTGCATATAGCTCATTCGATCGTTCGTCTAGAACTGCAGCGCTTGGCGCTCTGGGACTCGGTCTCACGACGCTTGTTCTGTTCATCTACGTGCTGCTGACGCCGTGGATAAAGGGTGTTGAACCCAACGTGCGTGGTTATTATGGATACAGCTTTATGTTCTTCGCTGACCAATTCATTTGAAACAGTACCGTTCATGGCGAGAGTCTGGAGTTCTTTCTTCCGTGATACCTGTGAGTTTAATAGGGTTGTCAGCTGCAAGGTTGGAATCGAGACTCACATCACACTACTCGCAAGGTTTTGACCACCACAATCGTCGTTGGGTCGCTCCTTCTCACCCTGACGCTCGGCCAATGGTCAGATCTGGGCTACTTGAAAGGCATTGTCGGCAGTAAGTGCACCTCTTATCACTCTCAAGCCCCTCTTCTTAGTCCTCGACTGATTCAACGTGTGACAGCTGCCTCCCTCTATGCACTGGTCTTTGGGCTCCTTGGCCTTGTACCTGTTCCAAAAGTGCCTCGCAGATGAGTTCATAGACAAAGACTCGTTGGTAAATTGTCCTTTACATGGATATCCTCCTCACGCACGTACACAAATCGCATCCCATACATCATACGGATCTTCGGCTCTGTCCATTGGCTTCCTCTGCTCAACCTTTGCCCATTTCCATTTCGCTTGAAGCCTTCAGAACTGTGGTGTCGCTGTCACTGCGGCCCTACTAGTACTAGTAGTAGTACTAATGGTAATGGTAATAATTTTAGCCGACTACGTTACATAAGTAACTCAGGTGTAACCAAAGGTAGACCTCGTCGACCATTATGACAAACGGAAGGAAAATTTTCGGGAGTGGAGGATGGAAGTAACGTATGCGAGATGACCTGGTAAGGTGAGGGAAGGTTTTGGAAGGGTAGGGGAGTGTGGCTGTAACCGTTCTCGCTGAGTTCGTTTTACTATACCCCAGATGCGTCCAGCAAGACGAATGCATGCGCAATGCCAAATGGCGCAAATGCGGAGCTTAAGGCGCTGGGTGTGTACTGACGACAGTGGGGTGCCGAGGTCCACTCGTGAAATGAGGTTTTCGACATCAGGTAGAACCCCCATGTAGTACAGGGTGTATCCCAAGGGCCAGTGGTCCGAGTCAGCCGTTAACATGGAGGCCACGTTAATGACGTGGACATAACCGGAGGGAGGGATTCGGTAAGTGTCAAGGAGAGTGGTTGTAGCCCTGGCGTTGGTTTTGTTCATCTCTTCCCGGAGAGTAGCAAACCGGGGACAGAGAACGAAGATGTGGCGAGCATCTTCAAGAGTTGGGCACCCGAAGCGGCAGTACGGTTGTTGGGCCAATGAACTCCGTGCAGCAAGGCAGGCAGCAGAATCGAGCTGTCCAGCGCGGAGGTACAGCTGTACGACAGCCGAGAAAGAGGATACAGCTGATGTGTATGGGTAGTCTGGGGGTGGGTTGGGATCATACCATAAAAAGAACGGAGGTGTCAGATGTGGAAGGGAAAGCGCACGGAGATGCGAGAGATGGGTGTGGATATAACTTGTAATGTTATCCTCAATCCATCGGTGGGACCGCGAATATGGAGTGTATTCATCCATACAAAACGTCGGCAGGGGGGCAGGAGGGAGTGGGGCCCCTGCTTTTTGATAAGATGACGCAGTATGGTCAGCCAGCCGGTTGAGGCAGGCTTCGATGGTTGTTGAGGCCGTGTGAGCCTTGACATGCTTGACCACCACCGGTGAAGGCGATGTTTGGGTCCGTTGGAGAAGGTCGTGGATCCAACGATAGAGCGCGCGGGCTGGGTTTGAGGAGAGACGATATGGTTGCAGCGGCTGGGTGTTGATGAGGGCCACAGAATTGAGGTGGTCAGTGTACAGTGACTGGGCTCCAGGGTTCGGTGCATGGAGGGCCATGACCATCGCAGCCGCAAGGCCATAGGCTTCCCCACGGAGAATGGAGGCGGAGTGCTTGAAGGCATATAAGGATGCGGTTAGAACCCGGCCACGAACCACCGTTGCGAAAACGACGGAGGGCGGGGCTGAAGGGTTGCGGCAAGTTAGTGAAGAATCTGATGCAATCAAGGAATCATCTGGCGAAGGATGACATGTCGCTGGCGGTGATGTGGAATACAGGGACTGAATGAAGGTCTCTGCAACTGCCATGCGGCTAGAACGGGATGTTAGCAACAAAGGGTCATTATGGCAAAGGAGGAAAAGTGTGGTGGGCAAAGATGATAGCCACTGGGTGATGAGGGGCCACGAGCGTCTTAGGGCAGGTGAAAAGGAGGCCCGTGGGGGAATGACCTGAAATGATATCGGAATGCAGGTGTGCGGGTCAACGATCCAACTGCCAAATTGTCGCAGGGTCGTGAGTCTGTATGAAGAAAGTTTTGTGAATGTTGACGTTTGGATGAGGTTAGTGGCAAGGTGAGGGGGGAGGGAGGGGATGGTAAGGTGATAGAGGTGCTGAATGTCGACGGTGCCATCAGTAATGTAGCTAAGGTCCGTCTGAGCGATCTCGAGATGCAGTTCACGTAGAACCGCTTGTGCCGTTGGCCAGGCGAGAGGCAAATGGTCCCCGAGACGGAGTGCTAAACGTGACATACCTGGCTGACAGAGTGGCGACAAGCATGCGTTATACTGACACGTCCAGTCAGCCAAGGTAATCCTGGCCATGTCGCGAAATATGGGAACGTGGTGGTTAAGGTCGCGTTGTAGGCCACTACCCGATACTGCCTACACACGTGACGTTTTCTGATTTGTGAAAGGCTGTACGTAAGTACTCTTACAGTCGTATTACAGTGTACACTTGCTCCACATCTCACTCCCCTCGTCCTCTTTTCAATCCCTTCTAACTTGTATTATACCCTCCGCATTCTTCATGTACAGCAATGGCTATGGGGCTCCGCAAATCACGAATAATCCGTTCATAAACGACCCTAGAATGCCACAGACTCGCTTCCCAGACCTTTCGACGGTATCTGGTGGCCAATCGCAATGGCCTCCGGTTGTCCCAAGCTCTGCAGGAAATCAGGGATTCCAACAAACTGGGACGCCGCAGGGCCCTTTGCAGATGCAACAACAATCCCAGCTTTTGCCCGCCGATTATGGGCAGCGAACAGGATATCCTAGCTCAGGGATCGCTTCACATCCGACAGGTGCGCCGATTATGGGCAGCGAACAGGATATCCTAGCTCAGGGATCGCTTCACATCCGACAGGTGCCCCCTTCCAGCCGACCAGTTCTTTCGGGCAGCAGCTTGCCGCAAATATTAGCGGCACAAGTTACGGCTATTTACAGGGGCAATCGGGACAGCAGGCGCAGCAGGCGCAGCAGCAACAGCAGTATCACCCCGTCCAACAGCAGCTACAGAGCCCAGCATATGTTGCCCAGTTCGATCCGTACGCCGCAATCGGGAATGGATGGAATGGCGAGGTTCAGTCGCAGAACCAGATCCAGCAGAATAATGCTGCGGCAGGCGGTCTCCCCAGCTCGCCATCGACATCGACATCACCATCGGGGAACCCGCATCCGAGGGAGTACCTGCGAACCCATAAAGCGGAGATCGAAGCTTGGGATCCATATGCGTGGAAGCAGCTGTTGAATGCCTTCGATGCGCTGAAGGAGTCTTGGGAAGGCCGAACGAAGGAACTTCAAGGGAAGATCAGCCAGTTGCAGACGCAGTTGCAATACGGGGCAGGGGGATATTATGCGCACCAGATCCAGCAAGAGGGGCTGAGGTTACAAGGGGTGAGTTGTTACAATTACAGCATTTATACGTGACGCCAGACTCATACATGCATCCTTCCAGTTATTGAAAGACGCTCAGTCCTACTTCGGTATGCATGATCCAAATTTGTTGAGTTACATAGAATCAAGTTTCAACGGTGTTTACCCGTTCTAGATTCTGTCGCGGCCTCCTCTTTCCAAATGCACGAGGTCCAGCAGGGTTATCGACATTCCAGCGATCTGGCGAGTAAGCGCCGCGTCCGCGAGGCGTCTAATGCCGCGTTCCAAAGTCTCCCGGATTGGCCGCCTCAGGTGTATTGATTCTTTATTTTTATTGGCGTACTTCCACATGCTTTGTTGTTCTATCAGTTATGACGGTCATGTACGATGTCATTCCCATTTTTCAGTCATCACCAACTACTTACTAAGTATACGGCCATCGCTATCTTCAAATGTACGTTCGGCTCGAAATCACAGTAGCTATAGAATCTTTTGCACAGCTATGCTCGTCAATCTTGACATCGAGGCGCGGATTCATTGAAAACATTGTCCATTGCTCATTCCTGGCAGGAGACGTTTCACCTTGATTTCCTGGTCCTGCTGTCAGAAAACCTCGACTGGATGGTATCCTCGGGCGTCACCTCTCTTATCTGTATTCTTATGACCGGCTTTCGTGCGGCGGTACAAGGGAGGCCTATATCCTCTCCAACGAGGCGAAGTGATGGTTTATCTTGTCATTCAGAACGCGTTCGTTACACACAAGTAGACAATACAGAGATATGGAAGAAAGGATATAAGTCCGCTAATCAAGCCAGGTAGATCTCGGCGTACGACCAAGAAAAGAAGCTAGGGGCACTGGTAGTCTGCACTTCCTCCCTGCAACTACCCGTAGGCTTGCGACGACGGTTGTGGCCCTCATTACTGTGACTTTTCTCTTTCAGCCTCTTCACCCAATCTGCATGAACCTTCTTATAAGAGCGCCACGGCTCAGCGTTCGCCACAGTGTCGCCGATATCGTGCGCTTTCTTCTTTGCGGCGGTTGTCCGGCCAATGAGTTGCTCGCCCGCAGCGTGGATGATGCCCTCCCCTTTCTTCCTAAGCTCCTTCGCCTTTTCGCGAGCCCGGTCATGGCGATACTGGACGGTCTCCCTGAACTCTTTCACCTTGCCTTTCGACACGTGCTCGACGCGATCCCTGATCTCCTTCGCCTTGCCCTTCGACAGATGCTCGACATGTTCTATGACCTCCTTCGCCTTGCCCTTGGAAATGGTCTCAACGCGCTCCCTGATTTGCTTGGCTTTTCCTTTGGAGATATCGACCCTCTTCTTCGTCTGGCGGTGGATGGCCTGGCTCAGCTCGTCGAGCGATCCGACCAACTCGGCGAGGTCAGTGCGGAGGCGGGACATACGGAAATCGAGAACTTCTGATATAGAATGGGCGACCACGTTGAGCGCTTTGGAGCTAGACGCCCCGTCGAGCCACAGGCTGGATGGCACATTGGTCATTGACGACTCGTGGACGGACATCTGGGTTCCAGGGCGCACAAGGACGTCAGTCGCAGTAGAGGCAGCCTTCTCAGTCCATGACGCGGAAGACTCGCAGTGGCCGGCGTCAACCTTGGGGTGGGTGGCGGAGGTGCTGGCCATAGGCGCATTATTGGACGTGATGGACAACGACGTGGTGCCTGGGTTGATTATGGACAGGGTGAACTCTTTGTTGGTGACAGCAGGAGCATTTGATAGGGCGACGAAATCCGAGACGGAGGTCTGATTATACTCGGGGCCGAACATTCCCCAGTAGGTGATGGCAGGGGCAGTGGTCGACGAGGTGGCGGTGGGGGTTGGAGTGGATGGCCTGCGGAATGCGGTGTTCATGGCGAATCCAACAAACAACGACATCAAAGCGAATCTAAATCCACAATCGATACTCGATATGGATGAGAAGACGGAAAAAACATACAATGTGACCGCATGGGCGGGGCTGAGGTGGTCCACGAGAGATTTCGCCTGACGCTTCTTCGCCTCGGAGACAAGTCTCTGGAATAGGCGGAACGCTCGCATGTCCTGGACTTCGTTGATTTCCCTGCTGTCAAAGACGGGAGATTGCGCAAGGCTCAAACGAGCCACTTTGCTGGGTGGGATCGACAGTGTCTTCCAGTCATTAGCCGCAGTGGTTCGAGAGAGCTCCTCAGGGGAAGATGAAGATGGTACGAGGACTGGAAGATACAGGGTATGCTCAGGCAGGGCGTGAATGGATGCAGGGAGATACAAGACAGCCAGTGACGGACACTTCACGATATCCTGCAACAAAGTGAAATCGAGTCGAAAGTTAGTTATCCGGCAAACGTACAGTTTCCGTAGTCTTGACGTCGCCGGTTCTGTCATGAACCGGGATGAAATGGGATATGCTTGAGACGCCGCCGATCGTGCTCTGAATGTTCAGGTTACGGGTTGGCTCAGTGCTAGAAGGGATGACGTCTGTGTAGGTGAGATTGGACGCCAACACCGCTCTGCGCACCAGGTCCTGGACGAAGGACCACTTGATTTCAGAGGGTGCTCCGTATAGAACGACCTCGAACTTGACTTTGGCTTCATTGACGAGAATCGGGACCTCATGCGCAGAGACCTCGGGCGTGGAATACAGCGAACCCGGATCCTCCTTGCAGTTGGGCGCGTCCGTCGATTCGGCGGGAACAATGACGTTCAGGGAAGCATTGACAACATCTGCGGGGACATCGGTAGGGACGTCGGTAGGAAGGTCTGTTGCCGAAAAGGTCGTGTCCGAGGGTGAAACTTGTTCGAACGACCTGTTAAGCTCATCGCGAGAGCTCGTCAAAGGATCAGGGAAGGATAATCTGAGATCGCGCAGGGAGGTGTGAACGCTTGCACTGCTGGAGCGAGATGCACTCAGCGTGCTGATCATGCTCTGATCGAGGCCTTCTTTGACGCGCTGCTCCTCATCAGGGTCGTGCTCTGCATTAACCGTCAACTCTGAGGCGCCCATGGAGATATCGTCTACGGCTGGCACCGGAATGTCCAGGTCAGGCTCGACGTTGCGAGGTTCCTCGTCGCTGCTATCGTCAACAAATCCTTCCCAGGCATCGACGTCGCCGTCCCTAGAACTCCCGATGCTCATTGAGGACCTGCGGGAAAGTGGCATCAAGCCCACATCGTCTCTATCGCTGTCCCCAGACATAACTGAGTCATTGTCGTCCGACTCCCGATTGCTGGAGATTTCAAGCCAATCAGAGTCGGAGAGACTGTCGCCCTCGGACATGCTAGAGGAGGGAGGATAATCAGGTTCCAATGGAGGGCTATTGTGATTCATTGTCGTAAAACGATGAAAAGGGGTGGTTGCCTTTAAGTAGTGGAAACCGGCCCTTTGCGCCGGAGTTTGTTGTTGCATCCCATCTACATATGCCTAATATCAGATTAGACAGACAAGTCATTCCACTCCGCCTCCCACTGGGAGTATTTTCGCCTCTCATAAGTCCTTTATTAACAAACCTGATGCATAATATTGCACTGACCTGCTGAAGACATTGTGAAGTAAAATCTCTACTAAAAGGCTAGATTCTGAGGTAAGTACTTATCACAACTGGTTGACACGCAGCAATGGCGTGTTCTGGGATGCATGGATGACGTGTGCCATCAAATGACGATCTCTCTATAGCTACTTGAAGATCTGAATCGTATGGACCACCACGGCTTTGCAAAAGATTGAACCATTGTCACCAATGAACCGACACCAAAAGCGACGTGCCTCTTGGGGCGCCCCAACAAAGTACCAATAAAGTACCACTCCGGTCTTTTATTTATGTAAATGTGTTTAAAAAGGGGACCCGGATAATCCGGTTCAAGATCAGTACTGTACAGTGCTGCAGTTTTGAAATCAGTTGTTCAAACGCAAGGTGAAAGGTTCAGGGCCATTATTCTAACTATAACTTAGTATTACTATAAGTGGCTGCTGGTCATTCGCTGATCGGTGGCACGTGGTCTTACTGAATTCTCACTACTGCAATCGCGAGGACCATCTTGACTCCTCAATTTTTACTTACCATCTGACCTCCCATTGCCATTGTGGACGATAGGGCCCAAGCTCAAGTCGACCGTACCGTACCATCCTGCGCACATCGATGGAGCATGAAATAGATCAAGTCGTTCAAGCCATTATCATTGCCTCTGATCCTGCCCAGGTCTCGCTACATCAGCAAGCCCTCGCGTACATTGGCACTATTCAACAAAATGCGAGCTCTACTTGGAGATTGGCCCTCCCTATCTTTGTGGATAGAAATGCGGAGGGATCAAGAAAATATCCATCTCAGGCGCGATTCTTTGCTCTGCGCGTGTTGGACGAGTTTTTTGACAATCGGTGAGTTGATATTCTGCACGCAGATCTTCGTCATGGCGCCTGCAGAGTTAAAGGATGCGTGTTTCTTTGGCCAAACCAATCGACGGGGGATTCGAGGAGATGGATATACGACTCGTCTGACCTTACCTCATGGTTTGAGGTGGCGATCAAACTGACGTGCCCTAAACTCCGCAGGTTCGAGCCACTGGACGACGAAACTTTCCGGACGTTGCAACAGGCTTTAGTGTCCTACATACAATCTGAATATGTTGGGGGATCCGCCGAGGCCGACGCCACCTGAAAGTGTTTCTGTCCACATATTTATCCCGTCTAAACTAACGCGAATTTTGCAGTCCTCAGGAACAAGTTCTCACATACGCTCACGCTTTTCTTCCTCTGCACATACTGCGAACAATGGCCAACCTTCTTCTCGGATCTCTTCACTCTAATACGACCAGCAGACAGCTCTACGTTCAACAGACACATATCTCTTCTATTCTTCCACATCGTACTAGAGATCTCGGGCGAGGTAGCGGACCAGATGATAAAATCGGCGCGTCCTTTCGACGCCGATCGACATGCACGCGATGGCCGAGTGCGTGATGCTGTGCGTGAACGAGACGCGGGAAGAATCAATGAGGCGGTTTTGACACTGGTTGTAGAGGGATCTGAGAGGATGCAAAGCCTGCGAAAACAAGTTGAGGCGGGGAATACGCGAGAAATAGACGCGGCGGTCGAGGTGGTGGATTGGGGTATCAGGACTTTTGGATCTTACGTCGGTGAGTCCCAGCCCTCTGCTCTCAGCCTTTGGTTGCCAACTGATCCTGGATCAAGGATGGATCGACATCAACCTGACTGTGACTCCCACGACCGTCCCTCTGTTGTTCAATCTACTCGCGGACCCCTCATTACCAATCCGGCTGGCTACATCAGTATCCCTGCTCCGCATCGTCGCAAAAGGTCTCAAAGAACCTGGGGATAAGCTGAGCCTGTTCAAAGTGCTCTCGCTGGGAGAAGTATTAGACGCTTTGGAAACAAAAACAAGAGCTCAACAACTTGAGCGTGGTTCGGACACGGATGAAGGGGAGGAATCGTACCGAGAAGCGCTTGGAAAGCTGCTTAATGTTCTTGGTTTGGAGATAGCGAAGCTTACCGACGTGCGTTGCAATCATTTGTGATGCACTGTGATACTTACTATCCTTGTAGGATTGTCCCAATGAAGATATCCGTTCCGAAGCCTCAAAGCTCATGGCGCAACTCTTGCCGGTCATGCTCCGATTCTTGGCAGACGCGTACGACGATACCTGCTCTACTGTGTTTCCGCTGCTTCAAATTATTCTCACTGGTGTAAGTTCTTCTCCCCACCTTCTACGCAACTACAGGCGCTTGACGGGTTTGCAGTACAAGCGGACTCGAAAACTATCCGCCACTCCCATTGACAATACCAAGCGATCGTTCCTCACATCTCTCCTACAAGTTCTCTTGACAAAAATGAAGTGGGACCCCGAGGCAGATCCGCAGGATGCTGACGAGGATGATAATGCCGAATTTGAGAAAATGCGCAAGGTGAGGATGTTGTCGCATCGTCAATCCAGTCGCTGACACCTTTCGAATAGGAATTACGAACCTTTATGGATTCAGTCCTCGCGATCGACCAGCATCTTGTGACCGGCGCAGTCCGCACGCTCGCCCTCAATACTATATCCGCCTACCAGAATGGCGTCTCGCTCGAGTGGCACGACGCTGAGCTTGGCATCTATCTCGTTTTCATTTTCGGCGAAATCAACAAAAGTACGGTGGTTCACTGACAACGACAATTTCACGGCGACTGACCTGTTATCTATTCACAGCAGGCGGGAAAGGTCGTGCTGCATTCTGTCAGGTACCCACTGTTGATAAGGACAAGCGCAAGGTGACAGATTATTCAGAATATCCTCTCACAACACATGGGGAGATGCTCTATGCCCTTGTCCAGTCCGGTGTCGTGTCCTACCCTCATCATGCTGTTTCGCTTCAGTTCTTCGAGACCGTGTCGCGCTACACCGACTTCTTCAAGATTCGTAAAGAGTGCATCATTCCCACCCTGGAAGCTATGGTCGGTTCTCGGTCAGTAATCACGTCTTCAACCAGTTTCCGCATTTCATTCAAAATGTGATACAGTGGTTTGCATAACGAGAACGCCGCCTTCCGCCTGCGATTGTACTACTTGTTCCACCGCTTTATCAAGGAAGCCAGAAACGACATCCCGGCAGATATTAGTGCCAGTGTCATCCAAAGCATGCAGGATCTTTTACCCATCCAAGTCGAACTTCCAGAGCTGGACGAAGCCGAAGCGGACCCTCTGACAGAAGCAATCAAGAGCTCAACCTTTGACTCACAGCTGTATCTTTACGAGACTGCTGGTATCCTCACTTCGCTGTTGTTTCGATCACCAGAACAGCAGGCATCCCTTCTCCTCTCTCTCGTCAAGCCACTCATGGAAGAGCTTTCTGTCAACCTCCAGGCATCTAGGAAAGGGGGTCAGGATATCATACCCATCGTCAAGGTCCATCATATCATCATGGCGCTAGGAAACATCTCCAAGGGTTTCCCAGACTATCCTCCCTCACTTCCCGAAGGATATGTCTTGCCGCCCTTGGACGTTCTTGGCCAGGTGGCGCAGGCTATTCTGGTGGCCTTAGAGGCTATGAATGTGTTCAAGGTCGTGCGCGATGCAGTATGTGGCTCAACCTTTCTTCATGCCATAGGCTCTTAATTTATCGATTTTCTACATACAGACACGGTTCGCTTTTGCCAGGATCCTCGCTACAGCTGGGCCTAGCGTCACCCACTTTATACCACCCCTCATGGCTAACCTTCTTGCTCATTTTGAACCCTCGGAACTTGTTGACTTCATGAACTTCATTGGTCTCTTGATCCACAAACTGCAGGTAATTTTACCGTCGTTCATTCACTATGACCAGGCACTGATGGCAAACATATAGCAGGACATGTTTGACGTGCTGGATCAGCTGATTGGTCCACTCAGTACACATATCACGACTCTTCTGTCTCAGCCTATCTCTGGCACGGACGATGAGCGATCACATGTCGACACCAAAAAAGCCTACCTCGCTCTATTGAACAACATCATGTCCAGCAAGCTGCATAGCATTTTCACTTCAGAAAGTGAGGGAAATCCGAACTTGGTTGCTGACATGATCTGACTATGTTTTACTAGGGAACTCTGCTGGCTTCGAGTCTTTGCTTGATAACATGCGGCGGCAGGCAGAAGACGTTTCAGATCCGCCCAGCCAGAAAGTGGCTTTGACATTCTTGAGTAAAGGCGTGAGCGTCTGGGGCCAGCCGGCAGGAGATGACGCGCCAAGTGGATCCGAGCCCGGCTTACCAGGTTTCGAACGGTTCATTTACGAGAGCCTCGTTCCTTCGGCGTTCCGCGTGCCTTCGTCTCCAGACTTCAACATCAAGGACGGCCAAATGATGGTTGTGGGTTCCTCTTTCACGATTTTTTCAGCACCGCGTTAACACGTTGTATCCAGGTTCTTCACGAAATTGCTAATCTACTTCAAACCGTCTGCCAGACCCGTGGGTCGGAGGCCTACAACTACTTCTTGTCTGCGTTCCTCCCATCCCAGAACTGGCCATCCGAAACAGCGCTGGAATTCACAACAAAATTACGAGACCTAGATGCCAAAAATTTCCGGAAATACTTTACAGATTTCGTGCGGGCTTCTGGCTCCCCCTCATAGCATACTCTTCATCTACTGTACATCCTTTGCATATACTCACTCACACTTCTTATCATCTTCGTTCTCCTCGCACGCAATTAGACCCATTACGCTTTTTTTCTATCAAACATCTAATGCCTTTGAAACGAAAGCCTCATTTCATGTCGACCTACGCTTGATGTATTCCATCGTGAGTCCCTTATTATGTTGTTATCGATAATTTGTGGCACGGAAATATGTTCCGACTCGAGGGGAAGTTGGAAGCTTACAATTAAAAGACTCTTCGTCTTTTTATTTGAGTAAGTAGGTGCTTTCGGGGCTCACTGTACTACATATATATATGTTGGCCATAGTCGGTCCGGCAAATTCGGAGCGCATCATTGTCAGTTCAACTACTTACAACAATTCGAACAAACATAAGCAGCTGGCTTTGTCTAGTACGGGCTTGGTGCACCTTGATTGTGATCAGTATGAGCGGTGGGTCTCTTTGCTCCTCAAAAACTTGTCAAGTGCGTCACTGACAAGACTATCATAGTTGCTCGACGGGGTAAACCCAAAATTGTGTGTAGCAGCTGACTCCTGAACATGGCGACCAGTCTAATGAACAATCGCTTCGCAGAAACCACCGCGAAAGGTGAGGCAAATTTGGCATGGGAACTACCAAACTTACACAGACCTCAATAGCATGGCACATCGTTTTCTGCGGAGAAAACTTGGGCCGAATTATCCAACAACATCCGCGAGATCCAGAATCACGATGCGTCGAATCTATCCTTTGAAGAGAACTACCGGTTCGCGTATAATATGGTTCTTCACAAGGAGGGGAAGATGTTGTATGAGGGAGTGAAGAGACTTGTTGCAGAGAACCTCGACATGTTGGCCACGGAGAAAGTCATCCCAGTTTTCCCTACTGGAGGTAACGCCGACCCTATGCATCGGAGCCAGGAGGCCGACATATTCTTGAAGGCATTGCGCAGCATCTGGGACGACCATAGAAGCAATATGGTCAAGCTGGGGCAGATTCTGAAATACATGGTGCGCTTATTTCAGCTTCACTCCCCTGTAGCCTCACTTACGATGTCTCCAAGGATCGCGTACACACCAAAAGCGAAAAGGTTCCCGAGATAAGCGACGCTGGTCTGCATCTGTTTCTGAAACACATCATCAGACCACCTATACAACAGCACATTGTGACGGCTATCCTCAACCAGGTGCACTTCGAACGCGATGGATACAGCATCAATCGGTCACCTGTTAAGGAATGCGTCGACGTGCTCTCGAGTCTCGAGGTCAACGACAGCTCTATCACAGTCTACAAACGGGATCTCGAGCCGGCCTTTCTTCGAGAGAGCGAGGCCTTCTACGAGGCGGAAGGTTTGAAGTTGGTGGAATCTTGCGATGCCCCTGAATTTCTTCGAAGGGTGAGAGATTCATTTTTTGTCTGTTTTTCGTTTAATCATATTCTGAAGGTCGAGGCACGATTTGAAAGCGAGGATTCGCGTGTTCACCATTACTTAGCGCGACAAACCGGCCCACCACTACGCTCTATCCTGAAGGACCTCCTTCTAACCCCTCATCTTACAACTGTCATCTCCTTGGAGAACTCAGGGTTTGATAACATGGTAGACACAGATAAGGTCGACGATCTCGCGCGGCTATATCGACTGTTCACTACCGTCCCCACTGGCCTACCATGTCTAAAGCGGTCACTGAAAGACTCAGTAGCTCGCCGCGGACGAGAGATCAATCGTGCTTCTGTGGCAGCTGACAGTGGTGGCTTGGATATCGATGTTATGGGCGGCCAAGTGGATGGGAAAGGGAAAGGGAAAGCTCGTCCTGTCAATGCTGGCGTCCAGAAGTTGACGCAGGCCTTGAAATGGGTTCAAGATGTTCTCGACCTGCGGGACAAGTTTGTGGCCGTTTGGCAAAATTCTTTCAAGAAGGATCGGGACGTGGAGAGTGCTCTCAACGAGGTATTTGACTATCTTATATTGTATCATACTCGCTCAAATATACTCCAGGCTTTCCAAGAATTCATAGACGGTAACGAGAAGTCGCCCGAATACATATCGCTCTTTATCGATGAAAATCTCAAGAAGGGTCTCAAAGGCGTGAGTTAATTGATACCTTATGTATGACAGGTCTAAACTATTTGTAGAAAACCGACTCGGAGGTCGATGTCGTGCTGGACAAGACGATAACCGTCTTTCGTTTCCTCACCGACAAAGATGTCTTCGAACGCTACTATAAAGGTCATCTTGCGAAGCGCCTTATACAAGGACGTTCCGTCTCGGACGACGCGGAGCGGGGAATGCTCGCCAAACTCAAAGTCGAATGTGGCTTCCAGTTCACCCAAAAGCTGGAGGGCATGTTCCATGATATGAAAATATCGGAAGATACCATGCGAGCTTATAGAACACACTTGGCGAAGACGACAGTGCGCAAATTCCAAGGTTCAGCTTTCTTCATCGCTAACGGTTAATCTCTTCAATATAGCCCCCCGACATTGACTTGGAGGTTATTGTCATGACATCCACCTTCTGGCCCATGTCACATTCCGCCTCTCCTTGCACCTTCACGTCAGAACTAACCAAAGCATGTAAATCATTCGAGCAGTTTTATCTCTCGAGACACTCTGGTCGGCGGTTGACGTGGCAGCCATCGCTGGGAAATGCGGATGTCCGGGTTGCGTTCAATGCGGTTAACATTGAACTTAATGTGTCGACATTCGCCTTGGTCATTCTTCTTCAATTTCAAGAGCTCTCCGATGATTCCGTCTTGACGTATCTAGTGAGTGTTCTTTATATTCTCATCGAATTTTACTATAACTTCCCAAAGGAACTACGACAAGCTACATCTATTGAGGAGCACGAGCTCCAGCGGAATCTGCAATCATTGGCGTGTGCCAAATATAAGATTTTAAAGAAGCATCCACCAGGAAGAGATGTGGACAAAGACGATGCCTTCTCTTTCAATGCCAGCTTCACGTCCAACCTACGGAAAATCAAAATCGGTACCATTTCCTCAAAAGTGGAATCAGGGGAAGAGCGGAAAGAGACTCGGGATCGGATCGACGAGGAGAGAAGACATCAGACAGAGGTACATAGCTTTTTTCACTTATGCTTGAAACGAGCTGATACCTTCGGTCTCATAGGCCTGCATTGTCCGCATCATGAAGGATCGAAAACATATGAAGCACAACGACCTAGTAAACGAGGTGACGCGACAACTCGCCGTTCGATTCAATCCAGACCCCATCAACATTAAAAAACGAATTGAGGGTCTGATAGAGGTGAGCAATGCGGACCATCTGTGGACGCGTATCGTGACCGTTTTCACCATTGCAGAGAGAGTACTTGGAACGTTGCGACGACCGCAAGTCTTATAACTATTGCGTAAGCCCCTAAAATTTTCTCAAACTTGCGGCGCTCATAAGCCACGATAGGCCTGAAACCTGTATCATATATCTTGTCTGCATCAGCCTCCTATGTACAACCAGTTTATTATCGCATCGTCTTCACGAAATAATCAAACATTGTCACAAATTCTTTGCCAGGTCCGCCATTCGGAACCTGACGAATAGCTGTTTGTTAGCTGGATGGCGTGACCGTGGACCCCTCATGAGATCTGCGGCCTCATGCACAGCCGCTCCTTACAGACCACCGTCATCATCCAAAGCTGCACCTGAGACCACTTTCGTTTCTAGACCTATTTCATCTCACATTATGAGCCGAGCGCCGTCACCTGTTGCCATCAAATGCGACCTTCTTGATTGACCTGGCTCGACCTACATAGCCCATCGTCCTTAAATACCTTGTTTCCAATGGAGTGGATCCTACATATATCGGTATAAGCTAGCTACTGGAGCAATAGTTAATAAGTAGACCTGCAAACAAATAAGTTCTAATAAGTATTCCGCTCTGTGGCGCCGCATGCCATTATGCCACGTTTTGAGTCAAGACAAAAAAAGTGGCGAAAAGTCAACTACATACGCGTTAAGAAAGAATCGAACTCTCAGCGGGTCGAACAAGTGCATGACTCTAATCCCTTGGAATTACCGTGACAATTTCGAGCACGCGAACGTCCCAAGTTGCGTTCCAACTTTCAATTCCCAATTCGCACTGCGTCGTGTGTCCTACCTTGGACGACCGAGACGTTCAAATTCTGCCCGTCCTGCCTCGTTGTGTCCAGCCTCGCTCTATGAGCCACCCGCACCACCCTGCAATTGAGTGAATTCAAAAACCCTTGGTAACCTGGTCGTTGTCATATATTGTAAGATTCGTGCGAAAGGAACGCGCCATCGAAAGGACGCAAAAAGATACAAAGATGCGAGAGTATGAAGACCAAAGCGCGCGCAATGGATGACAACGCCACAAACACGCGATCGGCGACTCGTGCCAGAAAGGGACGAACGCGGATGCCCGGAGGCAAGTGAGCGCTTACGTCGAACTGGGAAAATTAGACGGTCATCCTGGGTGGAGTGAAACTGCGAACCGGGTCTGGGTGACCGAGGTTGATGGCGATGTCGGAGCAAATATAGATCGATAATGAGAAGAGACGTTTTCTCAATCAAACTTACGCCTCGATGGTTCAACGTTCGCGAGAGGCGACGCCTTGGTTGTCGATTCACACTGCACTCCAAGTCCATTGACTGAGCCAGCTCACTTGAATCATGGGAAATCGGCGTCGGCGCACAGAATCTTCCTCGTATTCCAATAATTATAATTTGCATCTCCAACAGAGTGAAGAAGGCTATCCTATGTGATGTTACAACTCGTCATGACCAGTCCCCGAAGCTTGGAATGCTTCCGCGAGTTCTGTCAATACGCGTTAGTGATCTACCATACGGTCAGGGAGGAAAAAGAGGCTTACTACGACGGGTATGTGGGGAAATTTCTGCAGGGAGCACGACATTATATTCGACAAACAAATCTCCGTGTGTCGACTGATCCATAATAGGCATTCCTTGCCCAGGAATAGTTTGTACAAATCCTGGATATCCAATAATCAAAATAGGTCTGTGGAAAGAAGATATCGAAACTCACCAGGCTGTGTGACGCTCTTTCTAAGAAGGCGCACTGTGTGTCCGTCAAGGTGAGTCAAATTGCGGTCGAAGCCCAGCAGCGCCTGACGATAGATCTGGTTAAGATGTGTAAATGATGATCACGAAGATTATGACGGACCTCATCGATGCCAATGGTCTCCTTCCAATACAGACTGCTCTCCTTCCTGCGCCAGCCACCCTTGTCCTTCCTGCTCCGCACTCTCAGTACGACATCACCAGCCTCCCAGTCAGGGCTCTCATCGGCCTCTCCCTCAAATACAACTTCGTGACCCTCAGGCATACCAGGCGTGACCTCTAATGTGTACTGTGCGGTGTGATCGACAACTTTCTGGCCGCCGCAGTGAGGACACTTCGTTTTGATCGTCTTCCCGCGCCCCCCACAGTCGTTACATGTTACTTGACTTTGCGCGAACATGCCTGGGAAGATCTGGGAGACTTAGTGTTGGAAGGCATGAGAGGTGTGAAGGATGCTCACTTGTTGTTTGACGAGCCGCACACCTGCTCCGCTACATGTCGTGCAGGTGTGGATATCGCCGTCAGAGGCTGCGCCTGTCCCACGACAATGGTCGCACAGTATGCGCTTCTTGAGCATAAACTAGAGCGATACGGTAGGAATAAGCCTGTGGGACGCGAAGACAAAGGAAGGCGTACATCGATATTCGCTCCCGTGTAACTATACCCAGGAATTTGTCAGTCGTACACAGAGTTAGACAGAACTGTCAAGCTCACATGTCGGCCAACTGAACCTCAAACTCGGTGAGAGAAGAGGGACCACGGCGAGCTTGGTGTTGTTGGTCTACAGCCTAGTCGGTGAGTGCCGTTGTTAGAACACATTAACTCGACTCACGACCGCCGAAAAAGTTCTGGAACATGTCGAAAGGATTGGCTTGATGTTGTCCACCCTCATGGCGCTTGAGCCCCTCCTGATTTCCGAATTACTAAGGTCGTCTACGCCGTACTTGTCGACGTTGAACTCACCTCGCCGTATTGGTCATATATTGGGCGTTTCTGGGATGTTTAAATAAAAAAAAGGTTAAGGTTAACAGTCCGTGCAACTATCCATACAGTTGTGTCAGATAGAACTTCATATGCTGCATGAATTAGTTCAGAGAGTATCTGACGCATTCCAATGGTTCCGTCACTCACCGTGTGCAATCTCTACAAATTTATCCGCTGCTTCGGGGTCCTTGTTCTTGTCTGGATGGAACTTCTTGCTCAGTTTCTTGTATGCATGTCTGATGTCCTTTTCAGAGGCAGATTTGTGCACTAGTATCAGACAACATTAGATTCGGACGCGTTGGTTGGAATGTCGTGAGCATACATACATCCAAGGGTTTTGTAAAGATCGGCGGCGGCGGAAAGGGCGGCCAGTAATAGTATGAAGAAAGAGACCGAGAGCATGACAAGGAAGGTGGGGCCGCAGAGGGAAACGAGAACAACCGGACGTGGATAGGCCAAGTACACTCGAAATTTCGGTCTACGTGTCCTTTACGATCATTGTCACGTGATAAGGACCACCGGAGCGGAATGATTCAATCATCATAATGATTCAATGAAATCGTGAGCCCGAACATTTTGCCACTCGCTCCCATGCTCGTAAATCGGACATGCCGGACTCGCAAACTCGTCGCCGCATCTCGCAGGCATTCTCAACTCTCGCCGACTTATCCCTTTTCTAAACTAAGAGGTTTATATGTTTTTTCTTTCCCATTCTAATTGCTCTGACAAGCCATCTTTGCAGCATTTCCATTCAAACTTACCCCCGATGATGCGATCCTCCAAATGGCACCTCACGCTGCGCTACTTGTGGCGCCAAACGCTCCATTCAGCTTTCATTATAAAAGTATAATTGGGTCTCTCATCAATCGCTATCTCCCTGGTCTTGGCTTTGAGTCGTTTCGACCTATCCGGATGACACCTGTCTACTTTCCTGGTTGGATCATCGACGCTGAAGTATCGGCCGAGTTCTCGTACGCAGGTGTGGAGGTCAGCATCTTGACGTGGGCCTCATGGTTCGTAAGCTAATCTATGTATTTGAAGCGCACAGCGAGCGGTATCATTCATGACTCGTATGTGGCAGTCCCATCCACACACCGCCATTATAACTGAACCAAAACAAGATACCTACCAGGTGAATGACCATAGGGAGCGTGCTTTGGACAGTGCTTGACTGTTCACTGTAGGGTCTGACTACCAAGTACTCTCTTGGACATCCTATTTCTCCAAGGAGGTCGATGTCGACCCCGTCCCATTCACGAAAGATTTGGAAGTCCAACATGATATGGAAGTCTCATGTCTGCCGTATACAATCACCCCATTTGCTGCGCTTGATTTGGCAAAATCCATGTCATCCCGTGACACCTCTATCGACGAGGATGGTCTTCGCTTTGATCCAAAGTCCTTGAAAACAAATTTGGTACGGACGTCACATCCATTTAGAGATGTCGACACTCATTCAAGCTTCATCTTTAGCTTGCAGCATACCCAGTTCTGTTCCCACTTTATCTCGCACAATATCGATCTCCGGTACCGGAGGGTCAACAACTGGTGACAGTGTTCATCGAAGCCTTTGGACAAAACGTATGTACCGCCAGGCCTTAACGTTTAAACATACTATAACTCTTTCTAGGGCCGTATTCGGGCACAACGACGTGACATGGGCAAAGAACTCCGTGACATGATGCCTGGGGCACCCCAGATGTTCATCGACTTCACCCACGAATTAGATAATATCGACATCGCAACCCTTCGGGGCGACGCGTCACCGTTCTTCAATGTCGCTGGTTTCCTTACACCGGAGAGACGGGCAATTGGGCAATCGGCCGCCGAGTGGCTCAACCAGCTGATCATCAGGCACGAAGCTGGTCCGGCTTTGGTCGAAAAAAGCGGTATTATAACCTCTGATCACGACCCGCGCATCCGACCGTTCTCCTCAGAGGAACGGATGAGAAATATGGAGTGGATGGTGCTCAGTGGAGAGATAGAGTCAATGAAGAGGGTTGTTATGGTGCGTCAATATGTTTTCCCGGTGCTTCCGTTTTGACTCTGTCAAATTCCTGTTGCTCTACTAGTCGATGAAAGAAACGCACGAAAAGGGGCGCATTATACATGTGAGCAGCAAAAAGGCCATTCCGCAAGACATCTTCGACGTGACCATCACCAGCCTTCAATCGAGAATAGAGGAGATTGAGACGAAACGCAAGGAGAACACACCGCCCTGGTGGAAGGAATGGCTAGAGATTTCTTCGAAGGAAAAGTCTAATTAAATAAATAAATAACACCTACTTATGCCATTCAAGGATCGCTCACTACTCAGAGCTAATAGTAACTTGTAAGTGCAGTGCTCCCACACGCCATATGTCACGTCACGAGACGGTGACAAGGGTACTAAATCCTATCGGAGTTGTGCCAATGAGGCTGATTGCCAGCCTTCATGCATCATGGTCCACCACAGGCTGAACGAGAAAGAAAGCAATCCAAATCCTCATGTCAACTTCATAATCGCTTTGCCTGCATTTGATGACACCGAACAAGAGTCAGCAAGGCAGCTTCTACGAGCTCTTGCGGCCCAAGTGCGCCCCATAATGAAATCACACGGCTTTTCGGTGAACAGCCTGGAGGAGGTCGGTCTTGCATGAATAGCTTTGGATATGTGCTGTGAGTTGATCAAGGAATAACAGTACGAGCACAATAATGTCTTTGCCGGAAGAAATTGGAACGCGGGTGAAACCGTTGGTGCGTATTCCCGTTATCCTCATTCACCGTCTTTTTCGTGTTGAAACCACCCACCAAGAGCTGGTCCTACGCAGGCCTGATAGGACGTTTATGCCGACATTCTGGTTAATGAGCACCCTTTGTCATGAGGTATGCATTTGTTGGATAGAAGTTCCGGCCGATATATGCTCACAGTAATACCTAGTTGGCTCACATCAAGGTATCACATTGTGCGCACCACAATTTCTGGGGATGTCATTAAATCTTGTTCTCGTGTTTTAAGCATATGAATCATGGACCTGGCTTCCAAGCGCTCTGGAAACGCCTGAATGCAGAAGTGCGCGCGCTACAGGACAAAGGATACTACGGCGACGGTGTGTTCATATTGACACGGGTTCTCATTGCTTTTTTATGCTCAGAAACCACATATAGGCTATTGGTCCTCTGGTACCCGCTTGGCAGACTCTGCCAGGGTGTCTGGACAAGGGATCGAACCAGGAGAGCTCCCAGAATACATGGTGTGTATAGCCTCCTCTGCAACTATGCATCCCCAAATGACTGGATCAAAATTCTAGTGCGGTGGCGCTCAAACTCGCAAACGGCCCACCACTGCCAGAATTCGCCGACCACAAAAACCGCGTAATGCAACAATCACAGCGTCAACCTCGACGGGTCGTCAGACCGCAAAGCCCCGCAAGGCAGGCGCGAGAGTCAAATCCAATACTGCGTTTATCGGACGAGGCACGACCTTGGCGGATGATTTAGCGGAAGGGAAAGGCAAGGGTAAAGGGACTGGGTTCGGTAAACAGGCCTCTAGGTAAGATCCACCAGCTCCATCCACGCTTCGTGTTCATTTGTCTTTCCTCAGTAAACGTGGCCGGGAAGAACGAGCACAGGCAATCGAACGACGACTAGCTGTCATGCAAGGGAAAGGTATTTTCCTTCAGCCCATGCCTCGACTCATGTTCATTGTGCTACGCCAGCTTTGACGTCTTCAGCTACCATGACTCCTCAGGATGCCGATTTAGAAACCGAATCTGATGATGATGAGGTCGAAAAGGCGGCGCCCGAGACGGATAATGACCGGCGCCAAACCCTCCTGACATCAGAGTCGAATGGTTTGGACCAACTGAAGTCGGGTGCACTTTGGGAGTATTTCGAGAAAGACTTTAAGTTCGGCGCTGATCAATCTTCTCGACAATCCGATGCCGGCTGTGATCTGGATTTGGGCTCTAGTTCCACGCATGCTGCAGGTCGCGCATCGACCGGTAGAATGAAGGGAAAACGGAAAGCGATCGATTTGGATAGTGACGTCGATGATGTTGGTGAGTTTCTTTCTCTTGATTAAAACCAATATGCAGAGCGCTGAATGACCCTTTGTCTAGTTGTTCTTTCTGCTACCAAAGTCTCGAAGACTTCGCAATACATATCTTCGCGAGAGACGAGTAAGGAGCTTACACAACAAAAGCCTGCGGACACGCAGACCAAGGCGTCGTCTGCCAATCACGGTTTTGATCTAGTAGAGGAACCGCCTCCTGCCGAACACTGGGCATGTCTAGTGTGTACTTTGTAAGTCTTCGTGTGTTCCTGGTTAAGTGTTCTAATTCATTCCTTTCAGGAACAACGACCCTGGCCATCTCGCCTGCTCTGCATGTGCGACGCCTCGTGGAGAAGAGACTTTGGCGACGTCTACCTCCTGATAACGATGTCCTCACATCATGAATCGTTCGTTTCGCTTTGTACAACATAGTCCGTTTATTGTACCCTATATGGCATTCTCCTCATCAACATGTATCATTCATATCCAGCAGCTATTCAAACAACATTAGCATGTATTTATCAACCGAATCTTGAGGAATTACTCACAGGATTTCATACTCAGTGACCACAATCTCACTTCCTCCAAAAGAGACGTTACAAGCTCCTCTGTTTGCCCCTCAGCCAAGGTCAATTGACCAAAACGCGAAACATACAGATGCTCTCCTGTCTTTCCAGGGATCCTGACTCCATCAACTTCAGCGCGACCGTGGTAGAGCTTCGCGCCATGATCCTCATATCCTCCCTCGATCGGGTGTCTGCCTTCGGGTATCTGTCCGTACGATGTGGCCACCCACTCCATTGTGCTGGGGTCGTACGGCAGGAGATCATATCGTCCGTTATGCCCGTACTCGCCCCCGCCGTACGCAACTGAGGCGAAGGGCTGGAGATGCTGCCCGATCTTGCATGGGTGGACCGAGTTCTCCAGGATCACAGACCCAATGAAGATGGGTGATTCGCCATCGGCGTCGAAGGCGACCGGCGGGCCCGTTATGCTTGGGTCTGGGAACTCGGAGTCAGTCGTCAGAGGCACACGATAGCCCGATGGTGGTGGGTAGTCTTGATCTGACATTGGTGGTGGTGGTTGAGAGAAAATAGGACCCGTGGCAATTCCCCCCCGAACAGGTGCGTGCCCGTATTTATCGATATCCTTGGCCTTGGCCTTCTGGAAGTCATCCGATTCATCCCCGGAGTCGGAGGAATCTATGCTTTTGCGACGAGGACGCATGATGGCTTATGACAAAGATTAGATTCCGGCTGATGAGCTCGTTGACACAAGTAAAATTTACAGGCATATAAGGAAAAATACCATCCAACCTTTCTTCACATTAAACTCGTGTTTACTTCTAGCTAAGCAGACGACGTACTCATTAGTTGAGAACAAGAATTGGCTTGGTCAAGGGATGATATCAGCACGTGGGTTCCAAATCAGGATAACACGCGAAAGGTTAGGAAAACTTGAACCTGCATGCCTAGTGCGGAGTCGCTGCGCGTAATCATTAAAATGATGTATGTCATGAGTCCTCCAATATAACAATCTTCGAACAGTATACTTGCACAGGAGGTTTCGAGGACGAAGAGAACCACTAGTGTTTTACTACAGTGGCCGGAGGCTTCGACGCTGAAACTGGATTTGGGAGTTCCGAGAGCATCTTTGGTATCACCCTAAAGCTGTCGTCATCCCTCTCCCGTCTGATCTTTTCGAGGTACAGGAACGCCACCACCACCTCGTCCAGTAGTCCCGCACGCACGAGGCTGGCGTCTATGGAGAGTCGTGCCGGAATTCTCGTTCTCGATCGAACTTTAGTTTCGATCTTTGTGTTGCCATTTACGTCAAGCACGCGCCGAGTGGTCGTTGATGAGTTTATGTGGCGCGATTTGCGAAATTTGACAAGTGCGTATGTCGGGTATTCTGCGGAATACAGCTATGGTGGAAGGCATTCATCAATCAATACATGGCGAAAATGCAATGTTTCATCACCTCGAGAGAGAGACCAGGCGCAAACCCCCTCCACTTATACCCCTTCCGTTCTGGATCTTTATACGCCATGGTGCTACAGTATGGATCAATGCCCGAACCTTATACAAATAAAACCAAACGCACTCTTTGAACGGCACCAGACTCTTTTTTAGCCATGAACTTGCAGGCATGGTGATCAGGCCCTCCCCTCCCGTTCCAAGACCTTTCCCTTCGCCGCTATCCTTCGCCGTCAAACCAGCCGCGATCTCTGGCCGCAGTGCGATCATGTCCGACGAGAAGAAGTCCCTCCACTGGATTTGGGCTATCGCTGCGTCCTCAGCTGCCCGTCGCACCGAAGTCACGACGCGCTTCGTGAAAAAAGGCTCCGGGAATACCTCCGACTCGATTACATAGACTAGTTTGCCGGTCGCGCCGTCACTGATGTGGGTGGAACATGGGTGGTCGGGATGAAATATCAGCGTTAACGGTGTCCGCGAAGAACTTGGCCCCGAGGGAGTTGGAAGGGGCGCGAAAGTCAAAGTCGGTGGTACCGGCGGTAGAGGACAGTATGCATGCGGGATGGTAGACTTGGACATGGGGTGTTCACAAGCCGTAGACCTCCGTGGACTATGAAGAAAACGGGGGACACCAGGTTACATAAAGGAGCTACCTTACATTTAGAGACCCGATAAATTACAGCCAGTAAGTATGTATAAATATGATTCATAAATAACTTTTGTACTTTCAGGGCGATCAACGAATATCAATTTATCAAGCGCCAGTAGGGGCAAGTAAAGTGTTACCAGATCATGCGCGATTCGTGCATCCTGGATACGTTATGAATACAGGTCTCGTATAGGTATATGTCCTTCGTTTTACACTTAAAACAGCTTTTAGCAATGGATAGCGGGGAGCCCACGATGGTAGGGCAAAAGTAATAATTCTGTTTCACTATGTTAAACACAGA
>JABCKJ010000147.1:0-49151 GCA_018850815.1 Asterophora lycoperdoides
GCCAAAAATGTTGCGGACACATTGGCCCAAATTTGGCATTTTTGGATCGGACATATATAGCATTATGCGGGGGTCCTAGGGCAGCTACAAGTACCTCGCGCACGTGATAGTACATCGTGTTCGTCTTTTTGGCTTATGCCTGGAAGGACCACTCACTCCGGCCCATCTCAGCTGGGACGATTTAGGGAGGGTGCGTACAATCATTGTAATGACAGTATACCACTAAATCACCGGTTCTCAGGAATTGCCATGGCTGGATTTTGGTAATCGTATACCACAAGGAGAGCGAGTGGTGAGGAACTACGCTTCCTTCGCTCATCTCCAATTTATTGACTTTGGGGAGAAGGGGAGCGTTCCGTACATGAGTGCCGATGTCTTGAATGGCCGTTGGACCTTCCCACCGATGGATCATCGACCATTCGTCCCTAATGCCGTCCATGACATGGAATCGCTCCTTTGGGTCCTCACCCACATCTGTTTGATGCGAAAAGGTCCAGGACTTAACATACTTCGCGACGAGCTGGAGTAACTTGACCATAAAGATCACAAATCGCTGGTGCACGTCATCTTCAGCTACTTCGATGCACCCAGGGAGACCTTGATGAATACAAAGGATAAGTTGCTCATACACCCAGAGATTTTCAACGATGAGATAGTTGCGCTATTCCACCCCTATTTTGATCCTCTAAAACCGCTTCTTCGGCAGTGGTGGGGGACTCTGGTCCTTGCCTACAAATATCGTGGACATGAGTGGTACTATATCATTCAGCACGTCATTCGTCTGCTCCGAACTAGCTTCGACAAGCTCTCTACACCCACAGAACCTGAGGTGGCAACCACTCAGGAGCTGCGACGAAGAGCCAAACACGTGCAATAGCTCTTGAAATCCGTTGGTGACGCAGCCTATTCGCTTGACCCCAGGCCACTCAGGTTTGACCAACTGTCACTCCTCTGCCTCTCCCTCTGACGACGACGCGTACGATCCGACCGGCCACTTGTCTTCTCGACAGTCCCGTCTACCGACCTGTGGGCCTCTCAGCGGTCCAAGATTGATAAGGCGGTTATGGCACATTTTCACTACAGCCTTCTCCCACTTCTCTGTGCTGTGACCTTATAAGTACCATCAATTGATCCATTCGTTGTTCGCTTTGAAGTTCGTCCCATCCATCTTGTTTCATGAAGAGTCTCAGGCGACACCAGTCACTCCGTCGATAATAAATGTACCATTTTCCCAATGTGTGGGTCAAACTACTACTAAATCTGAACATCGCATGAAGTTGTTTCTGGTGCGTCTACATGCATAGCCTGAACAGCGATATTGATGGGCGTATGCGAAGCAGGAGATGAGGAGACTTACGGGGTGATCAGTATTCGAGCTCAAGATCCCGACTGTACTCCGATCTCGAGAACAGTTCGTCGTCAGAGCGGGAGGAGATGTCGTGCTCGTCAAACCGGGGGATCAGCGTATCCAATTCCACGGAACGAGAGTAGAGCTCCCTTGAGTCTGCCCTGGCATCGAGGTCGAGCGACCCGTCCCTCCTCAAGCCCACCAAGCCCTTCAAGAAACCTGCAGCTTTCTGGAAACCTGTCTTGATACCTTTGCCAATCTTCTGGAAGAATTTTTTGACTTTGGCTGAAACCTTGCGCCGCACAATCGTATCCATTTCCGGGCCGCGGGCATGCAGTTCAAAAGGCTCCTCCCTCTTCACTGCCATCCAACCCTTCGCTATTTCCGGGGAGCGCTGGAAGAGCACGTCCGCCTCGATATAACTGCGGCCATAGATTTCTTCGTCCATTGCTCTTTGGTATAGGTATACATCCTCGTCGGAGAATGCGCGGGAGGGGAGATCAAGCGCCTCCGAGTCGCGCCTGAATCCGAGCAGGCTCTTCCCCATTTTGACGCCCATGTCCAGACCTTGGCTCAAGACAGAGGGCTCTGCAAGGGGGCCGCCTTCGACCGGTGTTCGGGTAACGATAGCGCTGATGGATGTCTCTTCACGGGCGCCGATCGCGGATTTATCGCCAGTAGGAAGGGTAGGAAGGGCCACAGACGCGGCGGCGAAGACGATCGCCGCGAGGAAGATGGGTTGGGTGAATTTCATGATGTTTGTTGTTCGATGATGTGTCGTAAAATCAGGAGTGGGATACGGGGAGGCTTGGGCGATCAACGCTATGGGCAACCTTCCAGACCAGCTTGGAAGATGGGGATCGAGGTGCGAGCAGGCCACTAGGTCTTTATAATCCGATACTGCCAGTTAAAGTTGCCAGTGGCCGGGGGCAGTGTACCAAGAGCAGCGACAGACGTCCCAAACGATTGTACATTGAACGTACATGTCGGAGGATCATCAAACATTTGATGAAAGATCGCTGCACCATTCCTGAATCACAGTATGAACGCACCACATGAAGGACGGACTTCTTGTACCGTGTTATGATGAGTCGCTGCGGATAAAAGTCGGGTGTTATTATATTTACAAGATGTTATTTACAGCTGTTATTAGTAACAGTTAATAACCTAAGTGTTATTTGCAAACTCCAAGAAATCGCACTGTTAAATTGAAGTCCTCAAGCCTCGTCAACCTTGCAACAGATCCTGTGGTCAAAGCCAGTATGGCCGGTAGATCTGCTCTATCTTATGTAGATCAGGAGCATGCAACATCACTGATTTTCACGGCCCACAGCACTCATGGCTGCCAGGATGTGTCCAAATCTGACAACACTGATACATGACCGGGTCGGCACCGATCCCTAGGACCTAGTAGCACCTATAGTTACACTCCGAGTCTCGAGCCTTCTCTCTGGCGTAGAAGTAAATTTATATTCGAGAACCTTCCGTGTATACACCCAGCTGATCATGTACTTGAGTATTTAATTGAGGTGCGATCCTACGTTCACAGAGGGAGATCCATGTCACGAAAGTCAGAATTGTCGTCGTTCAGGAGTTTCTCGTTCTTGTAGCGTTGGCAGAAGCGGTCAAATGCAGGGCGGTTAGTCGCCTTGCTGGCTGCGATAGGGGGTTCATCTCCAAAAAGATCGAGGAGATAATCGTGGAACATCCAGATTGTCTCGATCGACTGTTCGGTGAGCGGTCTGCCGTCTTTGCGCATGACGGTAATCTACCACCACGTTAGCAATTTACACCTAGACGTTGTCTCTGGTTCATACCGTTCCTACTTGTTTCTGATATCTGGAATGAGATTATGATAAGCAAATTGTTCTCAAACAGGAGGTTGAAGCTGGTTACTCTGGAGGTGCAAAACCACTTCGACTGTTGATCATGAGGTAGGTGGCGATCTGGTTGTCCAAGGAAGCATCCTCTTCTCTATCCATCCAGGGCTTCCGTTCATGCCGATAGACAGTCAAAGGGAGCTTGACGACCTTGGATACTGAGGGTGTTTCTCCAAAACGATGGATAGGATGGTCGGGTCGGATTGCGATGGGTTGAAATGTCCCGTTTGTAAACCGATCTCGGTCGCAATGGATCACCATACCGTGAACAAGTTCAGGGATGCAGACCGCCTTGTGTGTATTCCAATGCTCGTTTTGACACACCTCAGACTAGCATGAACCAAATGAGATGGCGAAAAGGAGACATGATTGAACTGTCCTCACACAGTAGAATGTTGATCGGCAACGAGAGCAGCGTTTGGACCCTTCGCTTTTTTGGCACTTTGCGCATGTGCTGGGACTCGACATGGTAAAAGTGTAGCTTGAGATGTTCCGCGGTGTCGTGGATTACTTATAACTGTGGCCATGGTTCACGCGTTGAAACGTTGACGTTCCCGGAAAGATCAGAACAGTAAACATATGGACTTGTTACATAATTAACTGCTCAGCTTACCCGGATGCAACCGTCCTCGATGGCAGGCTCGACGCTAGACTTTGGTCTTCTATAAGATCTGTAAGGAGACTAGCTCGACGCCGAAAATCGGCGTCACATCTCGCTCATTGTTCCTCCCACTGACACTGATCCTGGCTTGCACAACATGCCAGACCTACAGCACGAACCGGTGGCCTGTACAAATTCCCTCAACATGATGCCTGTAGACTATGTGATCAAGCATTTCAGCAGTTTGCGCGAGCTCTTGTGGGCCTGCATCGGCTGTGGCGAAGGTGCGTTCTTTGAGCTGCCGTGCTCAAAATCTTCTCCTCATCTCTTCAGATTATCCCGCTGTACATCGTCTTTGGCTGGCCCATCATGATATCATTTCGGGGAATCTCATGCTCTTCCGCGAGGGTACCAAGCACATCGGCCGTCTCATGGATTTCGATCAAGCAAAGAGGGCCCCTAGCGCTAAACTTCCTAAAATACGTCGGGTTCCCTCAGATCTAACGTACACACGTACTTTCCTTCAATCAGTTGAGGAAATTCTATCCGAGCCTCCTTATCAACTCACGTTTCCGAGGGAGCTGCGCCTTGACAAGGAGGCCTTACTCGAGTGGGTTCGTCGTTCCAGGGGCAACGAGTCATACCTCGCGGACGTGATAGCACATCGTGTTCGCTTTTTTGGCTTGGGCCTGGAAGAACCACTCACTCTTGACCATCTCGGCTGGAATGAGGGCGATGTGGGTACAATTCTTGCGACCAACGTCTAGTACCACTAAATCACTGGTTCTCAGGAATTGCCATGGCCGGATTTCAGTCAACGGAAAGCACGACCTGGGGAGCGGAAGGTGAGGAACTGCGCTTCCTTCACTTATCTTCAGTTTACTGATTTCGGGAACAGGGGACCTATCCGTACATGAGTGCCGACGTCTTGAATGGCACATGGACCTTCGATGGTCCTCCGGGTTTTGTCCACAATGTCGTCCATGAGATGGAATCGCTCCTTTGGGTCCTCATCTACCTCTGTTTAACGCGGAAAGGCCCGGGAATCGATATGCAGCGTGACGAGCTGGATGTAGGCCATGAAGATCAAGAATCGCTGATGGACGTCATCCTCACGTACTTCGACGCCCCCAGGGAAGACTTGGGGAAATCAAAGCATCACTTGCTCAGGAACCCCGAGATTTTCGACGACGAAATAGTTTCGCAATTCCACCCGTACTTTGATCCTCTGAAGCCGCTTGTTCGCCAGTGGTTTAGGACTCTGATCCTTGCCTACAGATATCGTGGACATGAGTGGCACTATATCATTCAGCACGTCGTTCGTATGCTCCAAAATACCTTCAAAGCTCTCCCTACACCCGCAAAGCCTGAGAAGGCGACCACTGATGAGCTGCGACGACGAGACGATCAGGTGAAATGGCTCTTGACAACCGTTGGTAATGCCGCCAATTCCGCATGGCAACCCCCATCACCTACCAAGGACTTTGCCCAACTCTCACTCAACTCCTCTGCCTCCTCCTCCTCCTCCTCCGATGACGACGTACGATCCGGAACACCTACTCCTGCTGGCCACTTGTCTTCTCAACCTGCTCGTCCCCTGACCGAGAGGTCGGCCTCTAACCGTCCAGCGACGCGGGCCTCCAAGAAATGATAACTAGTCCGATATGGTAGATCACAAGTGCATGTTAACCTTAGGTTGTCTAGACCTTGACTTAGAGAGAGTAGAATTCCGAATCTTTGTGTTGTTTTGTATCATGTTACTCGTCACTACTAGAATTCAATGTCATTTTGAAGTCGAACGAGTTCGCTTTTTGCACCGCGGAAGATTTCCCACCTTGCGAGACGATTTCCTGTCCGCTTTGGTGGCATATACAGTACATACAATTTCGCTTTGCACTGCCACACACAGGCACGAAACTTTCAGTGGCGTTGAAGCAAAGCACTGCTTTCACCAAACAATCATACTGATACAGGTTCCCCTGAAATGGCCAATCTACGATTTTACTTCCTTCAAGACGTTCTTCTATGAAGGAGTAAGTCACTATGCCGTTGAGGTTTGCCATAGTTGAAAGGAAACTCACCGGTGAGTTTGAAGCCCATGTCACCCCATACGCCTGAGGGTCCCATAACCATGCACCTCATTTGCATTCGCACATCTCCAATATCTTCACCTTCGTGATCGTCTCGAAGTTCACACGTCAAGGTTCTGTGTATCGGCAGCAAACACGTCTGCCAGTGCGACAACCTCAAAGACGTCGACAGTCTCTTGGGGCTTCGCGCAGAACGAAGGACCTTGCGTCGCCAGCGGCACCGCCCACGCATCTCCTTTCCTGAAGGTCGGCCCTCAAGGCTGTAGCGGAGGGACATGCACGGAAGCTTCAAAAGACATATAGAAATACAGAGGTCATACACACAACAAACATCCAGAATACAGCATACAGCCACTCAGTAGATGGCCAACTTGTCAATGCTAATCCAACTGCCTCGCTTCTCCCTGCCGAAAAGCATGATCACTGAGCAGACGACTACCCTAAAGGTCTGTGATGGCTTACTCTGGGTGAGGCACAAGCCCACTGTGTTGGAGAACAATCTTGACGGTCTTGACCTCAAAAGCGCGGAAGTCCAACTTCAGATGGCCCGATGCATGGGGATTATCCGGGTGCGTGATATTTAATTCCTTGTCATCGTCCTCGAGAAGATTAGTGACGTAGGCCTTCGAGACGGCCAAGTGACTAGCGATGCTGAGTTTGGCCTGCGCATGTCCACCGAACGCTTCGTACAACCGGAGAATGACCGTGGTCCCTGCCGATTCGCTAGCGTAGTCATCGTTCTCTCCACGTTTGACAGTCTCCAGGAAAACGTTGCGGGCCCCCTCGACGGTAAAGGGAGATTCTAGAGTCGACATCAAGGCATCGTTGTCCTTGGGCACGTACCTCACTGCAACGTCGGACAAATTGTAAGCACTGGATCGACGTCCTGGGGATCTAACTGACCTCTTAGGGGTGAATTGTAAAGATACGCGGCGATCGGGACGTCGGATTCAAGGAAGTGGCCCTCGTGAGGCAAGACCGCCCACGAGAATTTATGCTCTCCTGTATACAGGGGACGACAGCTCAGCTGGTGAAACCCCGAATTGGAGAGACGGCGGCGCACCCTGATCTTGCTCGGCATCCGGAGCAGTTGCGGCTCTAAGAAGCGAGATGCGTAGCAGATTTCCAATGCACGAAAATCCATACTTGGACTCGGAGAGGATGGCCACACCATATCCGAATTCGCTGAGATCCGCGTACTGTGGTCATGGTCAGGATAAAAATTTCGTTCCAAGGCGATGAACGGGGTACCTTGTGACCGCAGACTTCAAACTGTGATTGAATTAGCGATATGTATTTGATGGCCAGGCAGAGATTAATCCCAAATACCTTGGCAATATCCCAAGTTGTGTTCTTGTGCGTGGGCCGTTGGACGTGCCCAAACTGGGTCTCGTAGGTGGCAGTGGGACTGCGAATGTTGAGCGGCAGCTCAACTAGTTCTTCCATGAGGAACAGCTGGATCCTAAGGAGAAGCAAAATCATACATTTGAGGAATTCATGACGTTGGTGCCAGTCGACGACAGCGTCAAAGTTGAACAAAGATCGAGAGTTCTCCTTCGTCGAAGCTAATCATGTGTAATGGGTGGAAATTTGCATGATGCTAGCATTGCAAAGCAACTTACCAGCGATGGCGTCTAAAGAGATCTTGAACAGCAGTTTAGAACGATTGGGTTACATATACAGTGGAGGAACATACTGTGACAGTGATCGTGCTCTTGCCATACTTTACTTCGGCCTTGACAGCCCCACGAAGTGGGCCTTGTGCAACGAGCGATACATTCGTGAACTCCAGCTGCTTGGAGGTTTCCAGATGGTGAATCTCGACATCTATTATCCAGAACATGTAAGTCAGAGACATAGAAATCATCGAAAACTTACCCCACGCATCCCAATAATTCGGCTGATCTTCAAAGATAACCAAGCCTCCTGTGCGGCCTTCCTCGATGAGCTCGCGGCTGCAGAATTCATTTAAGTGTTCGTTATCACGCAGCAGGCGCAAACCACACACCCTAATTTGACATCGAACACGCTGCTGATGCGGCCCTTCGAGATAGTGAGCTGAACACTGGAATTGCGCAGGACAAAATGATCCGTTCCGTTGGAGAAAACTATCGTATCGTCAGACCCCGTCACAATAAGTCTCGAAAGAAGCAGACCTGAGACGGGAAGGATTTGTGCATGAAGGCCAGTTGCCGGAGTGCACAGGGCGCCAACAGTGCCCCCGCCAAAAGAGTTCATCACAGCATATCCAACTTTACCATCACTTGAAGTTTGTAGGACCTGTGATTTGATCCCGGAGCTCGCACCGACGAGGGGAACCTCGATAATATCTGAGCGGCGGAAGAACGTGGTGTTGAAGCCCACGATCTTGCCAGAAGCCGGAAGGGATTTGAGGTTGGTAGTAGAGTTCAACGAGATCGAGTCCGGGAAGAGAACACGGAAGGCCTCATCTAGGAGAGTTTCGCCATCCTTGCGGACTTGAGCGTAGAGTTTCTCCGCGTCGTCGTAGACCAAGCCGCTATATGAAGTAGATGAGCCTTTGAAAGCAGTCATGAAAACTTGGGATGCATACATTGAAGAACCAGGAAGGACTGCCAAAGGATTTCTTAGAAGGGAACCAATAAACACTCGATGAAGACTGACCATCGTGGACTACAAGATTATAGTCAGCAATGTTTGATACATAGGCCCTGACCCACAACTTACATTGATTAAGAAGGACTTTCTCCCAAGAATCATCGATGGACTGCTTGGGATAGACATAATCCTTCTTATGCAACTTGTACAGTGACGCCAGCGTGGCAACATGCTGATACGGAACGCGTGAATCCCCATCGAGAGATCCAAAAAAATAGACGTACCTCAACGTCGCGAAGAAGGATCTCGGAGTGTCTGTTTCCTTTCTTGATGGAACCTGAACGAGCGGTCAATACAGTGGCCAATGCAGGCAGTTAAACGATGGACCATGCGAGGTATAGGTTCCGCGATGGAACTGGACAAGAAAAATAAGTCGGATCAGCACATAAACATGACATGGACACTGACCTCGAGATAGAGCTCGCCGTTCCTGCATTGACGTTAGCTGGAAGTTGACTGCCACTATTCACAGGTCCGTACCAGTTGGGCAGCGTCTTCCCAGCATCTGAGGCCCTCGAGAGCTCCTCGAAGAACTCGTCGACCGAACGGCCCATACTTACAGGGGGTAACTCGCGGTGGCTATTGGTCACAGCACGAATGCGGCGCAACTGTCGATGCCTTGATGAGTGCTTTTATAGCCCAAGGTCAATTGCCAGTAACGCACATTCTCCAACATCTTGGCCAGGGGTCCTCCTCCTCCATCTCCATTTCCGAACACAAGAAGAGCAGCTTGCGAAGATTCCAGGTTCTATCGAAGGAATATCAGTGCAAGTTCGGCACCATAGTAGGTCGATCTCGCCTTGTGGTTATTCTGTCCTTTGTTGACGTCGCCCACGGTTGCTTGTGCAGTGTAGGTGTCGACTGGAAAGATCAGATGGGTTTTTCGACGTATGGTCTGCACAAAAATTGCGGCACACCTGGTGTCATATGACACAGCACTTGGGTTCCGTCGATACCTACCCAGTTGAATGTCGTATGGGGGAACACATTACTGAGGATATGTCAGACTTGCCGTAGGTGAAGCACAAGAGGAACGTACACATTATTCCTATTCGGTGATTGCTCTCAGTTCGTGGAAAGAATCAGCGGGCCGGGAAGGAAAGTGCTCACCACGACAATTTCTGCGTGAAGAAATATTCCATGCCTAGCGCGCGATCCCCAAACTCAACGGCACGTCGTAAAGTGCCAATGGTCAACTCACCAGCTCCTCTGATCAGCTGAGGCAACGCGCCTGTCAGCCCAAACGAATCAGGCAACCACGCTGTGTCACAGCGCTTCCCGAACCTCGACTCGAAGTAACGCTGTCCAAACACGAACTGGCGGACCAGCGCCTCGCCAGACGGCATGTTGGCGTCGTTCTCGACCCATGATCCACCAACAGGGTGGAACTTACCCTCAAGGACCTTCTCCTTGACGCGTTCAAAAAGTGGAGGGTACAGCTGTAGGTTGTGTAAGCAAGTGGGGACGCAGCTGAACATGTGGAAGGAACTGACCTGCTCAAGCCACTTGTATTGCTGCGCGGAACTGCAGCTGAAACGGTGCTCTGGGTACCGCTCCATGAGATCGACTTGAGTGGACCACGAGCGAGCCACCTTCTGTTGGGTGACCCGATAGGGCCATAGCCTAGCATACCAGTCAGATTGCACAAGAAAGGAGCTCAGAAATCTCACCAAGCACTGTCGATATGGCAGCTGGACCAAGTCAGTACATATAACACATGTTGCCAAAGCGGACCCCACTCACTGTCCTGTGAGTAGATGAGTACATGACATGTGTAGCGACGAGTGACGCACCAATCCCCCAAATTTGCGCATCCTTCGGCCCTTCATCGTAGATTCCAGCACCTTTGCTCTCCCAGCCTTCGCCAAAGATGCCTTCGGCAAGCTTTCGTGCGTTTCGGATCCCAGAAGGGTCACCTCTGTTGAAGACGTTCATGATTTCATTCGCAGCCACGAGAGCTTGGTTCTGGAGGGGTGTATTCCCAGGCAGCGTGTCGATGAGCTCGCGGAGAGTCTGGAAATCCCAGAGAAGAGCCCAGGCTTCCTGGTTTGGAACGACCAGGTCGGCTGAAGCGAGCGAGAAATACCGGTTCGCCTGCAACACGGTAAGTATGATCCAAGCAAGCTATAGATGCATGCTACACACGTCCGGAGGGGCGATAATGTCCCCGTTCCAAGGAACACCAAACATTCCGTTGCAGCTCGATTCGATGACAAAGTCATGTCGGCCTTGCTTGCGCGCTGCCTTGGGAATGATGTACTCGACGCGACGGTCACCGCCATATCCGCCGGTGATACCTGCAAGAAAACTGAGACAAATGTTTGGGTATCGCCATGAAATATGAACCTTGGAGCGGTACACCGTCGACGGTGTAGATCATCGCCTCGCATCCCGGGTCGAATTCGACTGGGGTGGGTTTAGAACGTGTACTATTTTTAGAACACGGGGACATACATTGAACACGCTCATACTGCTGCCAATCTCCTGGGATAGTTACGGATACTTTCCACCAGTGGTTCGTCTATAATGATATGAGCATTTCGTATTGTCCTGTCTTCATATCGTAGTGTCTTACCCCTAAGGATTGCGGAGCTAATCATTGGGTGTGACAAGAGAAATGAACATAAGACTTACAAGATGGTCCGAAGGAGTCTCCCTATGGTTCGAGTCAGCTTTAATCATACCATAGCGGAAGCTGCACACCTTCTTCGCGGGTTTAAACTTCTGTTTTATCGCCTCTGCGAACGTCGGCTTGGTCTGGCCTGGAGCACTCCATCTATCGCGTCGTTCAGCACGAAAATGTAAGATAACTTTTAGAAAGAACGTGAACGAACACTTGAAGCTTCACATGCTCCGCATTGTCAACCCGGTGTGTAAACAACACTGACGACAAGTTGATGTCCGAGTAACGGCCTCCTGTGAAGGTTCCGACCCTGTCTTTGGTGAGATTCTTGATCCACTTCGCGCCAGAGCCATTATTGATTTCAGGATAGGCCGCGGGAGGCCTGTGATGTGCGCAGCTCATAGTAATAGTGTAATGAATCTCACTGGTTTGGGTGGGATGGTGGTGGTGCCACGTGGGAGACGATGTAAGGAGGAGTCCCGGTCCGACTCCCGAGTCCCGCCCCCAATCGACCACGTGGCCGATATCAATGCAGCTTGAGTCTTGAACTTCCTTGAGTCCGTAGAGCGCCGTTCAACAAGTTCAACAACTGAGCCACTATGTAGTAGAAAAGGTATACATTAATCCTTGAGCAGGAGGTGCTCATAAGCTTAGATATGATCTACGGTATTTTCTTCTGAGAATCGGAGTGAAGCAATGTAGAACAAGTATGCCTGCCTTCAACCTAATATCGTACAACCCAAATTTCCACTGTTTGCTGCTTTATACCGTCCCCCCAATCATCGCCGCTGATCTGTGGAAATCGTTCCGGACGGCTCTGGCACGGACACCATCGAAATTGTCTTCCGTCGCCTCCGACCCGATGAGCCTGACCCAATCAAAGCACTTCCCGCAATCAACTTTCGAGTGATCTGGGCACGACCCAGAGGCGCGAGGACCACGATGGTGAGTGGCTTTTGTTACGCCGTATGCGTATATGTTGATAGGTTGACGACCCTAGTACACGGTATTTTTCAGCGTCGAAAGAGAAGACGAGAAGATGGGAGTAGAACCTCCAAGTCAAACCCATAAATGACCTCGAATGAACTTCCCAGTTTGTCCGCGAGAAGTCGTCGGATGCAGCCAGCAGAGTTGTTCGCGGAGCGGTAGTCTCTGTTACATGCAAAGCATAGCTCGCTCCCGTGTTCAAAGCAAAACGTGAACTGGTTGACGACGATGGTTTTTCCACTCGACATGGCGGTAGTAGAGGGAAGACGGGAACCGGATAAGATCGTTCGGCGGCAGCGTAGTGAGCGACGGGAAATCGATAGAAAGATTTACTGTCAAAGGCCACACTACTAATACCCTGGGGAAACAAGGAAGGTTACGGAGTGATGGAGGAGTCCTGCCAGGCGAGGAAGATGAAAGATTCCGATGAGAGTGCTGATTGTCCGACCGTCGAGCTGCCGCATGGCCGTCCCTTTCTTGCACGATGAAAATGAGGCAATGCATGGAGAAACCAGTACAGTGGTAAGACCTTGAGATCGGAAAATGGGGTGGAACAGTTTCAGTGCATGAACATGAACGGAGTTTGCTGAAGCTTTTTGTGCCACTTCAAAGTCCGGGGCGAAGCACCATGGTAAGTACACAGTTTACGCCAGACTAGCGGCCATACACACTTCCTCGACATGTAGGCATCCAAAGGGGTCGTAGAGATTGACATTTAGCTGGTACGAGCATCCTTGACATCACGACGAGGTCAAATATGGCATTAGATACAATAGTCGTGCTGAAGGTGAAGGTAGCACAGGGCGGTCCGCGAATAATATATCTGTCGAGGAGTGGACCAGGTAGTTCCGAGCATCCTGTGAGGTGATGAAAGCCGAAGAGAAGACCATACTCAAATATCTGACTCGGAAATCATTTCAAAGATCATTCCAAAGGACATTGAATCGGCCACGTGGGATCCGGACTCACTAACTTGGACCGGACATTGGACAAGTGTGCGCCAAGCTGTTGCCAACAAGTCTCCTCCCACCCTGACCACTTCGTTGCAAGACAACACAACTATACTCGCTACTGACTTGCTAGAACGAAACCAACATCAATTCAGATATGCTAGGCGACAACATCGTTGTGAATTCTTTCATGTTCTGTCAAGATCACGGCGACGAACTTTGCCATGTGTGCTTCTGCGACCATCGCATGTCCAATAACATAAGGATTGAGGACGAACTGGGTGACTTGACGGAGTTCATTGCATTCGATGTCGAGGTATGTTATGCAAGCTCTTCATCGAAAGCTTCTTGTTGGCTGAAGAACGTGACAGGAGCGCCATCCGCTGAACGCCTACGCACTGGGCGCCGTGGCAGCTGTGCATACAGAAGAATCATACCAATGCGAAAAGCACAAAACAGTCGACTGCGCGAAATGCTTTGACTGGGTGACAATTGTGAAGAAAGAAGCTGAGGTTACAGAAGAGCGAGGGAGGTGGTTTTTCGGCGGATCTGAACCGGTGGCAGGTGACTCTTTGGGAGAGGTTGATTGATACCTGGTAAGTCCGAGCCACTTTATGTGTATTTACGCACCAAAAACTTAACAGCAGATGTTGTTTACTTTGAATGGTGCTCAAGGCTCGACCAACGTCGGCCTAGTTTTGCGGACGAGATGTTTCTCTTTACTTTACGTTCTTCTCTGGGAGAGTAATATGGACTTGATATACCTTTCAATCTGTTTCAACAATCTACACGCAACTAATATCTATGCAAATTCCGTTGGCGCGCTGAGAGGCATCAAATGAAGCGGCGAGCGCGTCTGGCACGTGCTCAGATAATTTGCTCACGTGCCCATCACCGTAACTTTCAGTGAATTTCAGTTTTGAATTCTCATCCTCATCCTTTATCAGGTCCATTTCTCATTGTATCCATGCATCTTGGAGTTTGAAAGGATGAGCACTGAATCAGAATACGCATGGCAACCTCCTCAATACGATGTTTCATGCGCGCCGACGCTGGAGACTTCAGTCGAGCTTGCGAGCGATGAGGACTTTGCAGAGAACTTTGTCCGAACTGCAAAGTGGTATAGTCACTTTTACCGAATTTGATACCCCATTCTCATAGATCGACTGCGTTTCGAGGTGCCCTGACGGCTCGGCCTTTCTTGCGCAATGTGAAAACAGGACATTTCAGCTGTTTACCGCGTTAGCTTCTTTCCTGATCCATTTTACCAATTTATGACCCCAATTCGTAGACCGACATCCGATTCATCGCACAAACTGGGTGTGTCCGTTATGTATGGGCAGCCATATCCTAACTTGCCTGCTGCTGCAGCCATTACCCCAATACCCGGGCGAATATATGCACAACCATCGCCTATTCTCGACTTCATCTGGTATCCAACGGCGAGCCCCATGAATCCAGCCACCTATTGCTTCGTCGCCTCGGTTCGGGAATGTCCTGTGAAGCTTCTCGATGCCTCCGATGGAAGGGTGCGTCTGCGCAATACTGTGAGTCGTTGATCTGATTTCAGATTTAGCTGCGTGCATCTTATAGGATTGTTGATCATCGTGAACGGCAAATTGCTCCGCATAGCCTAGCGTTCAACATCACAGCTGAAAAGTGCGCGACTTTCGCTGGATTCAGGTGCGCGGTTGACATCCTTTGAACAGGCTTTATTGCGGATTTGAAGACGCCGTCGAGGTGTTTGATGTCAACCGTCCTGGTGAAGGAACACGGCTTCCTACCACACCCTCGAAGAAGAGCAAAGACGGATTGAAAGGTGGTTGCCGTCATGATCCTCAAATATTACTTTCTCCTGATTACTTACACGCTTTAGGCATCATTTCTTCACTGGCATTTGTACCTTCACAAGGTTCGGACATGTATGCGGCTGGAAGCTTGTCACCCACCTCGTCCAACATCGCCATGTTCAATGAAACGCACGGCGCCGAGCCTGTCATGTTCGTGTCTGGCGGGCTCCCGGCTAGCGTAACACAGGTATTTCGTTTTGTAATCGTTGGCTGGAGCTCCCATGATAAGCATGATTTACAGATCAGTTTCAATCCTGCGCGGCCTCACATCATGTACGCTGCGTATCGCCGACATGGGGACATTTATAGCTGGGATCTACGCGCGAATGTCGATGCACCGATGAAGATATATCATTTCAAGAGCTCCCATGGACAGCGCGGCAGAACGAACCAGAAATTAAGGTTCGATATCGACCTAGGCGGCCGTTGGCTCAGTTCTGGCGATGATGTCAGTAGATTGCTTTCATTACCATCTGTTCTGATATTGTTCCTCCAGAGCGGCAACATATCGATGTTTGATCTTCAAGGTGCGGATGACGCTGTTGAGCCTGAGGAAGACTCAGTCGGCGCAGAAGAATGTCAAGCATCCTTGAAATTTAATGCTCATGGCGGTGAGCGATACTGGAGTTAGACATTCTCTCCCTCTGACATGTGCTCTCAAGATGCTATTGGATCTGTGGCTTTCCACCCGCATCAAGCTATGTTGTTGTCTGCCTCCGGGTCGAGGCACTTTCATCCTAATGAGGATTCTGAGTTGTCAGACTCCAATGAATCTACGGATTCAGAGACTGACTCCCCGAATGCTGACCGGGATACAGCCCACGGTGTTAGGATAACCCGGAGACGTAGGCTTCCTGTCACCCTTGATGCCTCCATAAAGACATGGTCTTTCGACGGTCAGGCACCAAACGCCAATAAAATATAGTGCACTCTATATTCTACGTCTAAATCCGTTCCATTCTGTGATGACCTCCGACCCCAAGATACATATCGATAAATCACCCTTAACCTCACTCACTTCCTATAGCCTTGCCGACGCCTCGATGCTGCTTCTAATCTTTCCGCGAAGCACATCCTCGAGGGCCTTCGCGTCCACGGAAAATTTCGCCAACCCTTCTGGGACTTTGTCGACCGCTATCCTCTCCTTGTCGAGGTCCTCTTTATAAGCTGCTTCGGCGGCGGGAATGGATTTCTCGTCGAGGGCAATGTATCGTGGCTCTACATCGCTGGCACGTTCAGGAATCGACCCGTCGGAATGGACAGACCCTGGCCTCTGCCTCAAACCTTGAAGGAGATCAGGTGGTAGTGTGACAAGGTCTGGACCTCCCCGCGAGCCAGACTTTCCCAGTTCAACGACTTCGTCGACCTTCCTGAATCCGGCAGCCATAATAGTTGTCGAATGGCCGTATGTTGAATACGCCGAGCGGATTTTCTGAACTAGCAGTATCCCTGAATGTTGTGACAGAGGTTGCTCGGGCAGCGGTTTCCCGTTGTTGGCTTCCGCGTCTCGGGCGGCCCACCAGTCCTTCACCCGGCCAATGAACGGCGAAATCACAGAGATGCCGGCCTGTGCGCATGCCAAAGCCTGTACGAGGCCGAAGACTAGTGTGGCGTTGGTGTGGATTGGCTTAGTCCACGTCCCGTTTGGTAGCTGAGATGGCGCCGCAAGCGTTTTGGCGGCGAGGATGCCTGAGTATGTCGCTGGGATCTTGATGAGCACGCGCTCTCGCGGATAGCCCAGATCTTCGAAGATGGACACGAGGTTTCGGCCCTACATGTTATACAAGAATTTAGTGTGGTTGACACGGCGACTGAGGGGGGCTCCGACCTTTGCAACGATGGCATCATGATCACTTGCGAGACGAGGGTCGACACTGACGGAGACCCTGCCGGGGATAATATCCAGGATATGAATGCCGACTTGCACCAGCTACCATGACATACTTAATATCAGTGAACCGTAGCAGGGGCATGAAATAGTTCACACCAAGTAATCAGAGGCAAGCTCCGTCTGCGCTTCGAGCGACGTGCGTCGCGACAATGCATACAAGACCGCTTCATCTAACAAATGTATGTACTCCGGCTTCTTGACGGCTGCGAAGACTAGAGACGGGTTCGTTGTCGCATCCTGAGGAAAGAATTCTCCTATTTCTGAAGTTAAACCGGGAACAATCCATTATTTTGGACCCATCATCTTATCATGACGACGACTCACGAAGGTACTCTCCGGTATCTGAAGCAATGACAATTCCAGATTGTTGCAGTGCTTCAAGCGCGTTGATGGTCATTACGCCGTTCGTTGGGTATGAGCGGGGCGAGAGGTGCGGATGACATTTAGCTTCTTCAAGAAATTCTTATGTCGATCCATGGCGCAATCGATGTTGTGCATCAATTTCATGTATCAGCATTACCTCGTTAGCTCCGAATTTGACTTCAACGGCCAGACGTCATTGAGGTGAATTTTGAAGGCAGCTCCACGGCTTACAGCTTGCGCAGGCGTGTTTTCCAGACGAAAGGCTAAATTTTAGCACATCTTCACTACTATCTACATATAAGATCCTGGAGCGAAGTAAGTCCTCAAACATGACTACCACCTTTACTTCCTCGTGGGGCAATATTTGGCACGTCCTCGATGTAAGTGTACTGTCAATAATTAGAGTCACTAGTGCATACGAATGGCTAGAAAATGGACAGCACGCACGTTCAGATTATGATCAACTCGTATGTCTTCTACATCTTCTACACTCGGAGCCGAGTCGAGCTGATTTCTGTATTGACCAAGAGGTGAGAGATGCACGGCATTCTGTTGAACACCCCCGGTGAACAAACCGCTCGGAGAAAGCTTAAGATTGAGCCAAACCTTGTTGTCCTCCGATTCAAACGGCTCGCCGCTCGTCACGACATGGGATGACGTCGTGGTCCGTATGTTCATGATTTTAGTGATACTGACTGAGTTCCCTGTAGAATTCTCTCTATCGCGGACACTCTGGCGCGCGTTTAACCTGTAGAGTAACTCAGTAACAGCTTTAATAATGATACAAGGGTGCTCTTACATAGCGAGGAAACTGTTGATGTACACTGGAAATTCCAAGTCAAAATGTCGAAGATTTTTGGATAGGATCGACTTACGTTTCGTGAGGAGGAATTCAATACCTAGGAATACCAGATTATGTGGCATTGTCGCATACTGTGAAGATTATGAGCAGGTGAAATAATCCGACGGTGGCACAGAACATGTACGGTAATTAAAGCGGCAAGAGAGCATGCGCTGCAAAAGTGGTAAGGGAAACATGTCGCTGGAGGAAATGATTAGAGCACACCTTGTCAAAAATCCGGAAATAAGTGTCATGCGAATGATGATCATGATTGTGTTGTTTGTCCTGCAAATGCAAAGGGAAGGGTCAACTAGCTTAGCTATGGCAGTCGAGAATGTCACTTACGCAGAGAATCCGGATTTGCTTCGGATGAGATAGAAGCACATAGCAGTCGCAATGACGATGTCGATGGCGGTCGACCACGAAAAGGACGCGTATACGACCCACTGAAGCAATCATCAATGTAGACCTTCGTGACCAGAGCAAGTCGAGGCCTAGACTCACCGACATCTCAGTTAGTTCGGAGAACGTCTTGATTCGGTATCTAAATGATGATGGTTCGTCTTCTGGAAAGAAGCACGCAATGCCGCCGAACTCACGTTTTTACACCAAGAACTGGAATCCATAGGTGAGTACCAGGCGACCATTGAAACATTCAAGTTTGAAGCAGACGTACTTATGCCAATAGCTGATAGATGGAACATCGGACGATTAAGCAGTCATTTAGGAAAACCCGTCACACGAGGACACACCATATCCGCTAGCGACGATTACAGCCTACCATCAGGTAAGAATCATGTGAAACCCGTACGCGGAAGATATAATATTACCACAAGGATGGGCCATATGCGCTGATAGTGGCGCCCGACTAGAGGTTTAAAAAAGGATCAACTGACGCGCTGCGCAACGTTGGGAAGGCACTAACGTTTCCACACGCGTATGGCGTATAGAGTTTGAACTAAACACACAATGATGATCTGTCGTGGTTTCAGCTTCCAGAAGGCGTTGCAGAGATATACCTGGACGTACGTTGATGGCAATTTGAAGCTGAGTGGCCAATGAGTCCAAACAATTTTGCCATCGTTGAAGATCTCACCTTGAAAGACCTGTATGTGTCGAAATAATTAGATGGAAGGCCTAGTTTAGGGACATGGGCGACGCACCAGACAACGCGCTCCAGTTCTGCGAATCTCCCAAATGAATTGACGAGATAATGATATACAGCAGCGATGGTCAGAGACAGATGGATGGTGTCCAATACCCTAGGAGCCCAAGTTCAGCTGGCGAGAAACCAACGATTCTCAAGAATGACGAACCAAAGAAGAGCAACCTGCACGCGTCACGTCAATCAGCCCATGGCCCCGAGGAGAGAACATTCCAGTACGCACAGAGTATTTTTGAACCCGCCAGTCGTTCCGGTAATTTTGGAAATACAGGTAGACCTGGAGGTTTGTGACGCCGTAGAGCCTTACCGATATTTTAGCCGAGTAGGTCGCCGACCAGACACGAGAACATACATAGCAGCGAACACCGTCCCCAGGAAGGCGGCGCCGATAGTGCTTCCAAGCGACGGTGCCATTACTGATGTCAGACTAGGGTGTGGGTGGTTGGCAAGCGCGAACGAAACATCGACACCTCAGGTTCAGCGTTTTAAAGGACGTTTTAGTGACTCCTGAGGGGTTGGGCAAGCACCCTGTGCACAGTGCGTCTGATAAAGTGGTTCTGGATCTCATCCCCGGAGAATTGCGACCCAACAAGGGATTGTGGGGCTTGGTGCCGAGATCTGTGTGGCAGGCAGGGAGTTCTGCAGGGCCAGGAGCTGGAAATCTCCGATGCCGTAAATTGTTGTGCCCTGGAAAAATGTTGCCGGTTAGATTAGATGAACGTGTATACAGAAATTAAGCATGGATAGTTGGAGGTACCAGGGCCTATGAAAAAACACATCAAATTTCAAAAAAGTGCAACGCGTACGGTCTCCATATTGTACATCAATAGCGTGAAAAACGTAGTAGAAAGATGAAAATATAATCCACTGAGCTCTTCATTCTCACCTATCTGCACTCAAAATTCACACAGCCATAACGCAGCCATACGCGTTCAAAGCTTCCGAAACAGAGTCCGTCTCAGCCGGTAAATCGGTGGATTACCTGAAGCTTGGAGCTTAATCTAGGCTGCTAAACAACCCTCCGAGCTCCCAACCCTGATAAGGCGGTGGATCCCAAGGGCCGACGACAATACTGCTTAGCCTTCCATAGCTAGTACATATGACGCTTGCACGCGCAAGGTGGCTCCGAGGTCGTCGTCCGATCAGGGCGGTATATCACGGTGTTTGGAATCTACATACTCGTCTCCATACTAGAGCAAGAAGTTCACGTTGACAAGAAGTTAAAGGCTCGAAACTTCTCGTTGCGGGAGCAGGCCGGAGCACTTCAAGGCATACCATCAGACCACGGTCCGCCGAGTTGCCGACAACGCGATGAGCCCGAGCCACTGCAAGTTTCATAGTTTACCACTTCCAGTGTCGGGCCCGGCCTCGGAGTGAACAGACCAACTAATCACCCATGCGGACACCTGGGACAGTTCCGCTGCACTAATAATTAAAGTTCATTGATGATATCGTGACGAACTTGGAACGAACGGGAGGCGCGATATCAGAATTCATCGCCTCTTGGTTGGCCCTCCTGGTGTTGTACCGTACACTCGGTTTCCGAGCTGTACAGCGTTGGATTGTGTCGTGTGGGAGTAGTTGGCCTTTTGCGGTGCTCGATGTCTCCTAGCGAGCGAGGGTTTGCCATCGAATTTGCCGGAAGGCTGCGGTAGCGCAGGGATAGGTGAGGATAAGCGCGTACGATCGATCTCCTTTTGTGATATCGACAGCTGTAAGACCACTGGAGAGCTTGACTTACAGCGAGCTTTGGGTTTGGATTCCCCGGCGCCCCTTGGTAACAGAGAGCGGGGGTGTCGAATCGCTGACCCAGACCCGTCAAGCTTCTGCGCGCTAGACGTCCTGGTGTGCTTGTCGGCGGCGGCGCGTTGCATGGGCTTCAGGATAGCAGCAGGCCCTGAACTGATTGTCGGTTGTAGGGGGTGTAGATTTCTGTGCCCATTGTTGTTCCAGGATAAATCAGCAGATGGTAGACTGGGGAAGTCGCGGTCATAATCTGACCACCTGCGGAAGTTCAAGTGGTTGGATGATGATGCAGGTCTAACAGAAGGTATGGCGGGATGAGAGCTGAATTGGCTGTTGGAAGATGACGAAACAGGCGTTCCAATGCTCGGCGAAGAGGGTTCTGTAGGGCTATAGCTAAATGCGGGCTGGCTGAAAGGCGTGGCGCGGGGAAAATTCTTCTCCGTGTTCATTTTGGGGATCACAGGACGGAAGAGAGATTTGACATCAAACGTCCTTGTGACGGAAACGGATGGTATCGTTGAGTGAGACGAAGGGGCCCAAGTGGCATCCCAAAGTAGAGACCTTCCACGGTTAGAGCCTGGCGCACCAGGCATATCCGCTGTGCCTCCTGAAACTTCTCTCCAATTGACCCATGTCCCCTTGAGCGTATCCATCCAGTGACGCTCTAGAAGCCCAAGAAGTGTAGAACTACCGCCGCCCTGCAAGAACGAGCGGCTCGTAACGATGATAAGACCTTTCTTGCATCGCGTGAGGAGAACATTCATGCGGTTGATCGACGAAAGGAAGCCAGGCTCTCGTCCCGATCTCACGACAGACACGATAACAAACTCGGCTTCGTTGCCTTGATGATTTTGTTCAGCGCACGAAGTGACTGCTCGTCAGATGAATCTCACCTTGAAAACTGTCAACGTTGAGAACTCTTTCCCATGGTAAGGATTCGTTTTTTAACTGGCGCTCGATGGCGGCCCTTTGCGCGTCATATGGTGTGATGATACAAAAATCCTTGTACCTGTAGTACGTCTTGACGAGGTTTACGATTGCATGAATCTCGCCGTCGTTCTACCAGTGAATGGTGGTCACTTAACCGAGGGTTCATAAATGCTAGAGCTCACCGTCCAGCTAAAACCACTTCGTTTTTCTGTTCCGTTGGAAGTGTCAACGAAGGAGATGCATGTTGGATTATTGATGGTATGCTCAGATTTGAGCCTTCCTCCATAGACGCTTCTGGAGATGAAATGACCGAGAGGAACGGGCATACGATCTGTAGATCGCTAGGTCACAAACATTATCAGGCCGTGAAACAAAATTCATTTACACTGAGTGTCAAGGAATCCACCCGATTCTTCAAGGTGTGGAAGGTCGAAAATAGTTCTCAACTCTGGCACGTCCTCTTTCCCATATGGTGGGACTATAGATGAAATGGTCAACAGTAAGCGAAATGATTTTGCCAAAATGCCTACGCTGCTTGGGATCGCCGAAAAAGCAAACCTTCTGCAATGTTTTCTGAAATTTTTGGAAGATAGGCTGTTACTTGACATTAGACGGTCGCGCAAATAGGTGGGAATACGTCCCTCACAAGAAAGTCCTCGATTTTGATTTGAGAGGCTTCGTCGACAACAAGACGCTCAACAGGAACAACTTTAAACACACCAGTCCTGTCTAGGATGGGGTTTGAAAGCATGCTTAGTGTCGAAAGGATAATACAAGAATCACCCAGCAGCCGCTCTGTGCTGACTGCGTCCTTGCAGGCCATAAAGTCATCCGAGCGCAACACTTGATTTTCTATCTTGTGGTAGATGTGTTCATGCCTACCCCGAAATTTAGTCAGAACGACATCGCGCCACAGATATTCGCGATCCAGAACATACCACTCGAAGTGGAACTCTTTTGAAACAATGATCTTGAAGTTCACGTCCTTCTTAAAAAGGGTTTCGGCAATGTTTTTGACGGCAACGTTAGAATGCGCGACGATCCACGCAGGGCGCCTCTCACGATCCCACACGCCGACTGCGGCTGCAATTGTCGTCGTCTTGCCGGTGCCAGGTGGACCTATGATATTTGTTCAAATAAGATAAGACAGAAGCAAGGAACATATTACCATGAACAACGACAAGGGGTTCAGCCGAAATCATTCTCGAGGCGACTTGCTTCTGGGATGCGTTCAACGTAGGGAACGCGAGGGATAGCCCGGAATCAAGCGAAAATTGAACTTGACGAGCGGGAAAACAGAGTCTCCGAATGAAAGGTGCGCGAAGGGACGCTTTACCTTGAAGAACAAGCAGAAGGAGCTCGTCCCTAGCTTTCTCTGGGTTTGTCAATTCCGGACGACCGACAACGCGGACTTTCCGGAGCGTCCCAGCTAGCGTTTGGCCCGTGAAACGGATGTTCGTCATTCTTCCTCTGGAACCGCTGGGTTGGCCGAAGAATTCTTCGCCGGATTCATTCGTCATGATGACAGTCTACGGGATCATAACTAAACGAAGCGTGACAGTGTCCTAGAATCTACTCACCTGCCGACTGTTCCTTATTCTCGTCTTGTATCGAGCGTTCTGGAGCTCAAGTGTTCCATCATGCGTAACTTTGAAGCGGTCGAACTCGCTGGAAGTCTCCTTTGGCCTTGCGTCCTCCAAAACATAGGTCTGCCTGACAAGCTCTCCGAGACACACGATTTCCTAGAAAAACATTCACATGAATCAAAGAATGAGAAAGGGAGCCCGCATTATGTACCGGTGGTGTCAAGCATCCGGTGTCGATGTTTGAGACCTGCAGTATGGGATCTCGACTGGATTTGGCCGCACTAGAGAGGGTGCGATCAGTATTGCCTTTGCCTTTGATATGAACGGCTCACCAGGCTGCGAGCCATGCACGAAGGCAAAGTTCTCTGTGCCCCACTGACTCGTGGTCTTCTGCCCACAGATCGTCTACCACAGACCGGTCTATCCTAGAACATACCCTATCCGCGACGATATGGGAGGGGCGCGAGGGGTTCCTAGTGTCTGGCACGAAGGCAGTCGACAAATCAATGCCGCGAAGGCGGAGTTTCATGTCTTGCGCAATCCGAATCGCAATCCGCGGCAGCTCGAAGCCGGATATGGTGCAGCCCTCACCCCGAAGGAGTCGCTCAAAGGGCTCGTCGCGACTGAGAAGACCCGTTGGACGATCAGCGTGTGCTGAGATGAGAAAGATTTCATCGACAGTTGCGATGGCCAGTTGGGCGGCACGCCCTTGAGCAGACCGCTTCATTGCGAGTCCGAGGAGTGGCTCAGTGCCATCCTCGAGGATATGCACAGCAGCCATGCCTGCGTGGCGGCGAGAGAAATTCCGGACAGCGATGTTTTCTGGCCAGTTTGGCAGGAGTTTTTGAGTGATACTTGTCAGCGACATGGTGAAGGGGAGCTGAGAGAGAGCAATGCAGCAGAAGCGAGTGCATATAAGGAGCCTCGTGGGGAGCAGCAGTGTCCGACAAGCGCCCAGAGTCCACCTGTGTTTCATTTCGGAGTACGCGCATGTGTGGATCCACAGAAGAATCGGGCGCTTATCGAAGCGGTCAGTAAAATCCAGTCCAATACCTCAGAGAAGGAAACAAATTTCAGTCGACCGTCGAAGGATAGACATGGCCAGGCAATGCCACCGGTCGTGTCACTGTAGGCCCAGCCACCAGCCAGAAGATACGCACTATGGCATATGTAGACGTACGCATGAGAAGATGATTGTTTAAATGAAACAACGTCGCAATTGCACCGCCACCAGCAAATCCCTGCTCAGCATTGAGCGCACTTCATATAGAGGAGCCTTAGGCCAACCGCGATGATACACAAAAAAAGACCCGAAAAAACCCTGGTACTTAAGGCACTGGTCGGTGGCACTGCCCGTCACGAGCAGCGACAAGAACAAAGAGGGCGAATGTGCATGGGTCGCGGACGTGACGATCTGAGCGCAGAGACCGAGTTGATGGTGCACCCGCTTGCGAAGAGGCCATGGGTGGTCGAAGGGCTGCTGCCGCAGGTATCGCATGAGACTTCCCAAGATTGGTTCCGAAATAACATAATTTAAACGGTCAGACAAGGGGTGCGGCAAGGCGTAAGCAGAGGAACTCACGGGTAAAGTCTGCGATGTTCAGGTAACCTCCATCAACGCTGGCGGGGACACCGAGTTTCCTGAGAGTGATCAATGTAAGTAAGTACAGTAGAGCGAAAGTTATAACTGACTTGGCGACGTAAATTCCAGCGGCAGCCTGTGCCTCGGCTCTGAAAGCCACAGTGTCATACTCTGTGTAGGTGGTGGTGATGCTATCACCAACCGCGACGGGAACCCATCCGCGAGGGTTGAAGGTGGATTGCTCCCAGACAACAACGACGCCGACACGTCCGAAGCTGGGGTGGCACTTGGACCTGGTACGACTCCAAGGGAGAGGCGGCGACCAAGGTCGAAGCGGCAGGAAGACCTGTGGCGAGAAAGAAGGCGTGGTACGTGTTTTCTACAACTTGAGGTCGAAGAAATCAAGTGGGGCCCTTGGGATACTGTGACTGAAGATAGCTACAGGCGTTTGTATACCAGTTTCTGGAGATCGTCTAATGAGTTGCAGACCGTCTAGACCACTGCTAAGCCATCGCTGCTGTCCGAGGAGAGATTGAGGATGGGGGGCCGCTTCACTGTGTCCGAGAAAGTTTGTGGCAAGCTCGTGTCGGAGAGAAGCTGACCGCACCGTAAGTACCGTATGTACATACATCCTGGCCCATAACATCGTGATGACGCACCGGAGGAAACATAGATCATTACCAAGTTCAGCTGCACTACATGCACCGTTCTTGCTGAGTATTAAAGCAAAGGATCTTTACTAGCGTCCAGGGTTTGCGGCACTGAGTCAGGTCTAGAGCAATACATAGATGGCGAGAATGGAACGAGAGGACGTTCTAGAACCCTGTAATAGCCCTACTAAGTAGTATCCTACGGGCCTGGCAAATGTAACCCGTTGTTGGCTTGAATGTCTTACGCATCACTGGTATATAACCTCGTGAATACGAGCAAGCAATGGACAAGCTAGGCTGCTAGCTGACAGGAGGAGCTCGAGGACTTGAAGGACACAGTGTCTAAAATTATTTTAAGTTACATAGCAGTGCGATCACTGCGAATGCCGAAGCCTGACTCATGCGCTTACATATCGACTCATGTGACCATGACGCGATTGTATTATAATTCTACGCGCGACCCCTCTGCACTTTCAGAGCCTACCCTCACTCAGAGTTTTCATTTGAATGCTAGGTCGGATAAGATCCTTCTTTTCTTCTCACTCAAAATTTGAACCCTCCAATTACCGCTCGATGTCTACTGGTGAGTCGATGACTCAAACTTCACTCAAGGCCGCTTTTTGATAAGATCTTGAAAAGCCGTCAAGACCCAAATTGCCACCTTCGCGTCGGGGTGCTTCTGGGGGACGGAGCATATCTTTCTGAAGCACTACCCTCCTGCACAGAACAAGGGCATCCTGAAGACGGCCGTTGGGTACACTGGAGGCAACCCGCTCGTTAAAAATCCCGATTACAGGACGGTGTGCAGCGGTGCGACTGACCATGCGGAGGCGGTCAGGATCGAGTACGATCCCAGCGTTGTCACTTACGAAGAGCTCGTTGGTGTGTTTAATACAGATATTCAACTCTTTGGAATTCGACTGACGACAAACTCCCTTGAACAGAATTCTTCTACCGCACCCACGACCCCACCACTGTGAACAGGCAAGGAGGAGATGTTGGAACCCGTAAGTCATATACCGCTGAACGCCATACTCATGACATCTGACGCAATACACTGCACAGAGTACCGCTCGGCGATCTTCACTCACTCGGACGAGCAGGCGGCCATTGCGAAGCGCGTGACCGCGGAGATCCAGGCGAAGCACTTCAAGCCGAAGGGACAGAAAATCGTCACGGAAATCCAGCCTGCGTCCGAGTGGTGGGATGCGGAGGAATACCATCAGCTCTACCTCTTCAAGAACCCGACCGGGTACCAGTGCCCCACCCATCGCTTGCACTGGTAGATGGCCTCCCGTGCTAACCGAACGTGAGATCAGGCCAGATACCTTATTCAACCGGGTTTGGTCATTCGGTGGGTGAGGGTCGGGAACGATTCTTATAGAGTTTTCCAGCCAGTCGCCTGTAACAGCTCTTTAAACATCATGTACTTGAGGCAAGCAGAACTTCAAACGCGAACCTGGCGAGCAGCGCCACAGTCGATTGCGCGAGGATGCGCGATCTATTCAACCATGCATAGGCTGGACGGCTGGCCGTCCCTCATTATCCGACTGTGAGCCTGCGAACATGCTTAAAACAGTTCGACTATCAACGGCTGGAAGAGATTACGCACGCCTACTGCAATTTTTGTGTGTACATAGGAATTCTAGACTTCCGCACTGTGCAGCTGGGAAGATAGACCCATACAAGCCACAACACGTTGTTCGAAAATGCCATCCGGATCGGCCGCATCATTTCTTCTGGTAGATCACTGGTAGATGATCATTTTCAAACTGAACGATCACTTGTGGACAGCCCAGCAAACGCGCTTGAGGAGGCCTGAGGTCTATATAGGGTGCAATTCTCCATGACCGCCCCACAGAGCTGGCCTCTCTCGCGCAGGACGACCTTACTTACACCTCATCAACCCAACCCTCAACGAAATCTGCATCATGCGCGCTTCATCCTCTTCGCCTCCACCATCGCGCCTGCATTTGCTCTGCCCTACCATGCCCCGGCAGAATACGGGCTCACAGCGCGCGGAGCCCCGTCGCCGGAGGACTCCAGAACTATGATGACGCCTCGGGCTGAACACTGCGATAGATGCAGGATAGACAAGGAGGGTTTGTCGATAGACTCATGAAAAAGTTGGTCCCATTCAGTGCAGTTTCTGCCAGCCTAATATTAATCAATGCGCGACTAGGCCTTGAGCAACAAATCGTTGCTCACCCGGGAAAGACCGCCGTCCAATGCAGATGTCAGGTCTACAGTGTGCGCGGAGGAATGGGTTTGCGTTCGAGTACGAGGGAAGGTGTTATGAGGTGCCCGCCAGTTGGGCAAATTTCTCAACGGGTACATGCTGGGCGCTGGTTTAGTGACCTACTTGCCGGCTCTGGAAAAAATCTGGTAGCGGCGCACTATTCCCTTTACCCCTTTACACTCGCTACGCTGCCGTACAGTTAGTTTTAGTTTGGTTACGATTTCGATCAATGCGTGATCAGAACATACACCGCGGAATCAATGATTTTCCTTTCGAATGCAGACAGACACCAGAAGGGACACTGGCATTGTGAAGGCGTCCTTTCTTATCAAGGCGTCCTTGAGAACCTTGGTGCCTCAAATGAATCAAGTGTTATAACAGTGGTAACCTTGCTGCCAACTTGAACGCGATTCGGGACCTGGTGGTTGTGAGGCCGGTCGACGGCATATGGGGAAGTTGGGAAAAAGGGACGTTGAGTTTGGAAGCACACCGGTGAAAATTCTGCCTTCACTTCAGCTCTGGCGTGGTAAATCCGTGAATGCGGTGTATGGTTTCCAACGGCTATTATTATTGAACATCGCGTGTTTCTATGTGTCTGGATGGAGGGAAAATGAGGGGAGGCTCTAGGTGCCCTACATCCACACCACCTTGATGTGGGTTAGCAAAATTGTACTATGAGGTTGGGCAGGGACAAACCAGAAGGCCGGAGCGCCTCTCAGCGAAGCTTGGAGAACAGTTTTGGTGCGGCGATATCCTACGGTAGTGGGTCAGCACTTCATCTAGAGGTGAAGAGATCCAACGACGTACGTCGACAGCGTGCATCAGGCTGGAAGACATGGGAAGCGGTTAGCAAGCGCGTATTCGTTTGAAGCACGTTGTATACGCACTGGACTGGAGTTTCGAGGCGAAGAAAGTGGCGTCAATATAGGATGAATTCTCAAGTAACAGAGAGACATACACCTGTTTTGAACGAAATAAGTCAGATACCGGAGTGAGTTAGAAGGCATGGGTCACGCACAGTTCTTCAACGCAATCCTCCCCTTTGAAGCCCTGTCCGCTCTGCACCTTCTCCTGACAGTGCTCGAAGTGCTTCGTGAGGTGGGCGACCTTTGCTGACTGCTTGACCTCCTCTCGGATAACTGGGTGCAGCTTTTGGTCGACGTTAGCCAGGCGCCATGTAAGCCCGAGCGGAGCCAACTTACATCCTCCGGCTCTTCCTCCTCCTCCTCCTCTTGCTTGGCCTCTGTCTCCTGCTGCTCGGGCTTCTCCTCCTCCGAGTCGGCGTGCACAACGGGAAGGAATGAGGAGAAGAAAGAGGCAATGCTAGAGCTCATTTTGAGTCAAGTTCAAGTTCAGCAAGTGTGCAAACGGTGGTTTTCGGAAAGTTGATACCGTGGGAACTTGTTCCAAATAGTCAAACATTTTCAGCCAATGGAAACCCCGCCATTCCTTCTTTCCTTCCATCTTCCACTGGCAGTTGTAAGGCCTTCAACGTTTCAACCCCGTTGTTCAAGTTGACGTTACACTCAGGTCAAAGTCACGACAAGGTCCACCCATTTTTCTGCCAGACTCGGTATGGTAACAGTATCAAATAATTGGCGTTCTGTTTGTATCACTCAGACCGCGATTCTTGTTCGGCGTTGAATCGGTGTCAAGTAGGGGAGGTTCCTTTACCACCAGCATCGGAAGCTCGGCGGCCATTCCCTCGTTCGTACTCGATACCGTCAGGCATAAGGATAGCTGAGGACAGATGGTTGAAGTGATGGTAGTCGGTGAGGCGAATTCGCTGGCCGCCCCCAACTTGGGCTCGAACGGCTTTGTCGAAGCGGACGACATTCCTGTGGGCCGCAACCACACACGATGCGAAAAGCATTTCGATGAACTCGCCGTACTCCCGCAACTCGTCTTCTCTATGCTGGAACGCGAATTTCGTCGCTTTCGAGGCGGCGTTCCAGGCTGAGGTCCATTGGCTGCTCGTTTCGACCTTACGCGCCTCCTGACGTCCGATGGCACCGAGCTGGTGGAGGGAGCCAAGGACTACATCGAGATTGACGGCGCGCCCTCGATTTTCTTCCACTCAGAGGCGGGGAATCCAGAGGGAGCTGTTTGGGCGAAGCTGATGAAACGCTGGACCTTCGAGATGTCGTTGGAGAGATAGTCGAGTAATTTTCGAGCCTTCTCGATGTTAGGGTCGCCGACCTCACGAGCTCGCTTCTCTTTTTGGTACCAGGGGAGCTTTCTTTCATCCATTTTCCGCTTCCGCTTCTTTCCCGTGAATTCATCGCCGTCTGGTTCATCAGAATCGGAGCCGGACTCCGGACTGGAATCAGACCGTGATTCTGCGCCGACGGCCTCGATGAGGTCAGTAATGCGGTCACCCATGTGTCGGCCATCCGATTTAGGAGGGTGGCGTTTGGATGCGGTGGGAGCGGCGGAAGTGGAATGTAAGTCGAGTTTGGAAGAGTGGCTGTGGGGACGACCTCGTTTGGCGTCGCGGGATTGTTGTCGCCTGATTTCGTCGAGAAGATTGGAATAATTGACACAGGCATTTGTTCGAACGCTGAATGAGGCAATGGAGGTGTCGATGGTGCGAATGATGGAGACGAGAGCCGCTCCTTTAGTTTCAAACCTGCTCCGGAAATCCTCGACTTGCCGTTCGGTGGTGGCGAGGACATGTTGCTCGAGATTCTGGAGATTAGGGGTTTTGAAGGACGACGCAGGTGGTCGAGGAGGGTCGGCCTTCTTGACATCCGCGCGAGAAGGGATGATTTGTCCCGTCCGGGAAGACTGCAGGGCAATGGTCCTTCCTCTGAAGGACTTGCTGGACGAGGAGGAAGTGGATGGGGTTCCATCTGTCATGCTCTGAATGGTATCGGAGAGCGACGATACCATTGTGGATAGGAGAGGGGCAGACAGCACGTCCCCAAGCTGTGCGCCACACGAGGTACGAAGGGAAGCAATCAGGTAGGAACGGAGTAACGCTTGGCTTCGAGTAGAGGGTTAAGTGGAGAGCGTGAACAACAGGTTATATCCCTCGGGCCAAAGTCTCAGAGTCCGTTGACGACGAGCTTTAGAGCGTCAGGTCAAGAGACAGACGATGACAGAGTCCAACAACTAGCTCAAGAAACAACCGAAGCCTCGCTGAAGAGAGGTTTGGTTAAATGAAAGACCACAAAGAAACCCTATCCACCTGAAAAGAGGTTTCGTTAACGGCAAGATCCCAAGTCTGAATCGTGGTTTGGCGCTTAGTCAGCGAGCTTCGGTGTTCAAACGTTCAAATTCAAACGCGTTCAAATTGCAAATACCCAACAAATACCAGACTCGGACATTTGGTTTGAACTTGAGCACTCTTGAGCATCAACACCGTCATTCTTGCTCGCAAGTCGCTACGCTTTCGTTCTCAGCCTTGACCACAACAGTTTTCACTAGGTTTGATGCAGCTTTGAAGCAAGCTTAACTCTTCTTGGGTCTTCAATGATTTATCTTAGTGAAGATGTTCACATCTGCCTGTTTTCTTTTCTGAGGCCACAGGAACTTCTTACAATGCGCAAGGTGAGTAAGAGCAATCCTCTGATACCTGATATTAACATCCCAAAGACGTGTAGAAGAATGCATGCAATTTCTAAGCTGCGAATAGTATGGACCAACGCATGCGCTAGATACGTCCTCCAGAATGGCTTTCCATTTACTACCGAACCCCTGGACTCCATGTCAGTCTCCGAACTTGAACAGCGTACATGCCACGCCTGCCACCTAGCTGCGCGCTGGCTTTCAGGAATTTCTGCGCCTCGGCGCACGCTCTTCATCGACGCGACGTCCCGTACATCTGTCTTTGACATCCGCTTCCTGCCAGGGCATTCCGGCAGCCGGATCCTGACTGTATCAAAAGGCATCTGGGACATGCTCACCATCTGGGACATCTCGTCTTGTGGTGCGCGAAAAGCCTGTGAATGGTTTCTGCGAGGCGCCGTCTTCAGGGGTCTTGCATTGAACGCAGACCCTACTTCGCAGGCAACGCTGGCGATCGGAGTGGAGTCGCATAATGACGGGTCTGTCGTACTTGTGACCCAACATGCTTGACACATTCTTCTGAGATGTGTTGGCAGCAACCACTCGGTGAAGGTTCTTTCGCTGCACACTGATGCCTCCGGCGGCTTGTGTTCTCTGCAGACAAGACACGATCTTCCCTCCAGCATGAAACCGACCGGGCTGCATGGTGATCTCCTTGCTATCAGCGACGATGGCACGCAGACGGTCGTGTGGGACTTGCGGACCATGACCTCGGCGATTCTGCAGCAGCCGGACGAGGAAGAGGAACAGGTTGGTGCTGAATCTGTGGTAGTATTTACCCGCCTGACGACGATCCGCAGGGAAACAGGAGCATCCAAGTTGTTTTCGCGCACCGCAGCATCCTGGTCGTGCGCGCCTGCTCGATTCACCTCTTCCCCTGGCCGGATCTCCAGGCTCAAAATCGAACATATGCGCCGCTCGCACGCCACTCCTTTGGTTGGATCGACGGCATCTGCGTGGCGCCGGGCGGCAACTCACTCTCGATCCTTCTCCGGAGCGAGAGCGACGACCCTTGGTCCTCCGGGCTGCACTCACTGGACCTCTACACTCTCACGGCCAACGTTGACCCCGAGGCGGTTCCGTACGCCTTTCCTCCAGCCCTCGCAACGAAAGGCCCTGCAGTCCGCACTGGCTCCGTGCGCTGCCGCCGCGTCATCCTGGGGCCGTGTGGCACCGCTGTGTGGCTCCAGCCGCAGGACCGTGCTATCGTTGGGTTGGCGGAGGTCCCGCTGCACGCGCTCCGCGTAGTGAATTATGAGAGCGTGGTGGTCGCTGCGTTTCCTGGTCCTCTTGCGGAATGCGCTGGCGATGGTCCCAGGAGCAGTGCGGTATTTGCGAATAACTTGAATAACTGGACAGCGCTGGATTATGACGAGGAGATGGGCCGTATTGCACTCTGCTCGAGCTTCGGGAGAGTGGTGGTTCTGGAGCTGTAATGTGTACGGGTTGTGCATGTATTTAATGGCCTTTCCATCAACGACGTTGGAGCTCCTACTCCGTCCCTCCTCAGAAATGTTTCGGTAAACTTTTCGCTACTTTCGGTACTTTCGAAAGTTGTCGAGAGCTTGTCCACAACTGTACAGAAATTCAGAAGTTTGCAAAAAATTCACTTTTGAGGGCGGCAAGGCTTTGGTCTAAGACTCGACTCTCAACTGAGTTTTACTTGTCAGGAAAAACATCTCCATAAAGCCTTGATGGTGCTTAGAAAGATGTCACTTTCGAAGAACTCGGGGCACGACAGTGATGCGAAAAGAGGGTCTATGTTTGGATGAGTAAGCATGGGGCGAGCCCCCTCGGGCCTCCTCCAAGTCGCTTTGAAATCAGAGGAGAAACGTAGCACACTTCTCGTTTTTTGACCCACCCTCCACTCCCTTTCCAGCCGTCTCGCGATTGACGTGAAACGTCAATCAGGCGTTCGACGCATCAGACCTGCTTTCTTTCTGATGCGTGGCACCTCACGGGGACCTTTTCGCAGATTCAGGTCCGTTCCCAAACCAGGAGCAAAAGAAACACAACTTGCAAGCTCTGTTTAACGTTACGAGTTCAGATGACTACGCTGACAAAGGTGTTTTATTCGCCACAGGCTCGGATCTCGACATAGAGTCCCTTCACGGAAGCAAACATCATAACGCTTCAAAGTTTCTGTTACAGGACGCCTCAACTTTATTCAGCTTATATGCCAAGCTTATGCGAGGCCGCCGGCCGGCGTCGACTCACATATGACAGTCACTCAGGGAGCTCACTCATCAGTGGTACCATACTCACCCTTACTCCATGCCCGATAACGCCAGATTCTAGACAGATGTCCTAAGCGCGACCAGCGTTCGACTCGTGACAACGGTGTGAATGGAAGCTGTCTAGGTTGCTTATAATCAGATAGCAGCTGCCTTGGCCATGCGCCTCTTAATCCACCACGTTGCAGGCAAATATCCGCCTGTACAGGATGGCGACGACCAAGGATAGAAGCTATGGAAACCCCACCGTCGCCGAAAAGGCTGGCCTAGTAGCGTCTCTGCTCTTCCGCCTACGTGCGTCGACACGAACCATGCATTTCGTCTTCTCATTTCTACATAACTGCAGCATTCGTTCTTGGCTGGACTTTGATTACTTCGCCGTTCCACGCCAACAACAGACACAAGACGTGGAAGAGAGTAGCCGGGGACAAGCTTTTCTACTTTCTCACCGGACAGTTCAGTGTGAAGCAACTGCAGTGGGCTTTAGGCGACACGCGGGATGTGTATAACGACTGGATAAAAGGCCAGGGGCTCCCTCAGGTCGTCGATGAGCTGGGCGAAGACTCACGGCTGCTATGGATTGGGCAACGGCGGACAGACCGAGTGATCCTGTACCTCCATGGTGCGGTACTTCTTCTCAAATCAATGTCCCACTCGAAATTTACATTCTACGTACGGTCTAGGTGGTGCCTATCTGCTCCCAATGCAGTTCTTTGTCCCAAATTTCTGGAAATACATCCTTGATGCACTCAAGAGCAAGGACAAAGAGACGGGTTTTGCCATCCTACAATACTGTAAGTCCTCCTGTAAGTATACTAGTCAACCGAGAAACCGACTAACGAAACAACCAAGCGCTTGTACCCACCGCCCCTTTCCCCACTCAGCTCAAACAAACCATATTGGCAGTCCAGCACCTTATTTCCACCGGTGTCCAACCGCAGAACATCCAAATCACCGGCGACTCCGCCGGCGCGAACCTTGCGCTCGAGCTCTTCTCACACATACTGCACCCCATCCCCGATGTCCCGCGCCTAACGCTCTCTGCTCCTCTCGGCGGTGCCTACCTCATGTCGCCGTGGATCTCCTTGACCGGGCAGGAGGGCTCGATGATCACAAACGACGCCAACGACATCGTCGGGATTAGCTGCCTGACGCATTGGGGCCGCCTCGTCCTCGACGATGTCCCCGAGGACAAGCGCCCGTACCTCGAGGCGTTCCGGGCACCTCAAGACTGGTTCACGGGGCTCGACGCCGTCGTCGGACGCGTGCTCATCACGGTCGGCGAGGCGGAGTGTCTCCACGACGAGATCCTTGTCGTCGCACACCAGATTGACAAGCACCACCCTAGAGTCCAGCTTGTGCTCCAGAAATACGGCGTCCACAATGACCCGTACTTTGATTTCTTGACGTGGGAGAAGAAGAAGGGCGAGTTGACGCCGATTATATTGGAGTGGTTCGCTGCTGGTGTAGAGTAGGTTGATGCTCGGTTGTACCTCATCTATCTATGTGCTAGTTAGTCTTGGAAATGTCAGTGCCTCTTCAATGACCCAAATATAGCTTCGATAGTACTCATCTACCACCAATTCACGGGTCTACAGTGTATCGAGCCAATTAACAGTGCTTGGGTGGTTGTCCACTGGAAGCTTGCATGATAAGATTAGATGTTGATTAGAGATTTTCAACCACCGTCCACCAGCCCTTCTTTCCTACCCAACACCGCACCGTGCAGACATCCACCAAGCTTTCCATAAGATCTTCCAAGAACGTAAGAACGTCAACAGGTGTACACAATACCGCGCTTGACCCTTGGCCAACTTGTCTCGTCCTGTCTTGTCTCCACGGACTCCCCGACACGGTTTACACAATATCGCGCTTGAACCTTGGTCAACTTGTCTCGTTCGGTTTTTTATCCACAACTTCCCGACACGGTTTTAAACGATATCGCGCTCGACCCTTGTCAACTTGTCTCCTCCTGCCTGTCCAGTGTCCTGTCTCCACAGACTTTCCGACACAGCGAGGTACGTTCCGAATACGCAATTTAGCAGTGCAAAACTGTGCTTATATCAGCCCAGAAACTGAATCATGGCTGCTTCCAAAGCGAAGAAACAGAAAGCGGCCAAAGACACTCTGGCGCACGTGCAATCGTGGTCGTTATCTCTGACGGCCGCCCTCGAATCCAACGACCCCCCTCCACATCTCGCCTTAGCCGAGATATCGTCTTTGCATCTTCAAGCGAAGAGAGAGGTTGCAAATTTCCGTCGCCGGGACATGGATCCCGTCTTTGCACGCACCGTATACAATCCACTCAAGGCTCTCCAGAATACTCTCCGGGGAGCAGCGTCGCCTCTTCGACGTGTCCCATCGGAGGTCCTGCTGAAGATCTTCCAAGCGTGCGTGGGGTCTTGCCTTGTTGGTGAACGGGACGTATATTGGAACTGTTTGGATATCACGAATGCACCCTGGACTCTGACGAGGGTCTGCCAGCGTTGGCGTGCTGTCGCTTTGGACGATCAAGAGCTCTGGTCTAGCAATGAGGTTTCTGGCCAAGTTCCGCAGTCCACGCTCAAGACTTTGTCTACGTGCCTTGACCGATCTGGCGACCACACGCTGTCCATTCACTTGGTCGATAACCATCCGTCGTCTAAATCACTTTTTCTCCATCTGATGGCACACTCTCACCGTTGGACGGTCTTGTTCCTCCACATCTCGTTCAGGTTTCTCGAGATGACTGCCCCCCTCCAAGGACGACTCCCGCCTGCACACATTGTCCTTGTCAACATGGGGCCCGGACGATATACCCACCGCGTTGGATGGCTTCATGGTGGTCCCCAAGTTGCGCAAAGCCTCGATCACCGTGTCCACATGAGCAAGTATGTGCCGGATGGCCCTTGGGACCAGCTGACCCGTATCTCGATTGGCTCCGTCGACGTCTTGGGATTTCTGCCGCATACAGTCCACTTCCACTGCGGTATGCTCATCCCCCAGATTGACGTCCAGAACGCGGTTAGACACCACAACTTGCGCACTCTCCGGCTCGGCCGCGATCTGGATTCGAGCGTTCAGGCTACATCGGCTAGAACTTCCCTCGCTTGTGGCCTTGGAATGTGGTTCACCGAGCTACTACTGTACAGACGCTCCATTGGCGCCCATCGAATCACTCATCCGCCGTTCCTCCTGCCGCTTGCACACTCTCTCCTTGGATCACATCAGCCTCGACGACCCAGCCGCCCTCGAAAGCCTTCTCCGGAGTACACCCGATTTGCGATCGTTCACTCTCACGGACGGCCCGAGGACGGATTGGCGCGCTGTCTGGAAGGCGCTCACCCGCACGCCGCCGCGCGGAGTGGGTGTCGCGCCGAAACTGGAGCATCTCACCATCGATGTCACCGCCCCATTCGCGTGGGACACACGCACCGATCTCAGGGGCCTCGTCGCGTTGCTGGAATCCCGATGTGGCATAGCTGATAGTGACCACACGATTCAGAAACGCCTCAAAAGCATCGCCTTGCTTCTGGACGAACCCTTCGTGTTCGAGCTACACCTTGAGCGGCGCCTTGTAAAGTTGAGACAAACTGGATTGGAGGTGATTCTGGAGCCGGATGGTTATGAGTCACTGTAAGACATAATCGGAGGTCCGCAAGTACGTTCTAGGTATCGCGTGTTTTGTTGATTCAAGTCGCGCGCGCTAGTGTGTTGTCGACTTCCTGCGTGCGTGCGTTTGATGAAGGGTGTGATTGATGTCTGCCATAGGTGACGAAGTCACCTATAGGACGCGTATATATGTACTATTTCGGTCAATTCCTTGCGCCACACCCTGTATGTATGATACGTACCACTTTCAGGACGACTCAGAGCTGGTTTTATCCCGCATGCTTCAACCTCAACCTCAACTTGCATTTTGACTTCCAGTAGCGCCGAGGGTCAAGTTGACACACAATTCCTGAATGTACAGTATGCATTTCTTACCGCTCTTCTAAGTAGCCTCAGCAGGCTCTAGTGCAATTTCTTTTGTCTTTTGCACCTCCGGGAAATTGATAATCGAATAAAACAACGCCTGGTCGCTGCATGCTAGAGGGCCAGCTGTAAGCCACCGCCATGGGCTGCGCGGAATGGAACCATTCTTCATCTGAAAGCTGAGCGAGAAAAAGATCTAGCACGCGTACCGCCCAACCGCGTCGACGTGACGTCATGATCACGCTGCTGTCATGTGATGGTTGGGGTGCTGGCAGTGGCAGTGTCAGTGGTCAGTCTTTGTTGGAAGCTGATGGAAGTTCCCTTTCCCAACCTTTTTCCTTCAACAAATTGTATCCCACTGGGCATCCCATTCAATCACCATGGCGTCGGCCTCGCCAGACACAGTCCCACCACCCCCGCTCGAGCAGCTCCTCCCCTACCTCTCCTCCCTCCTCTCCTCTCTCACCCGCTCCACCCTCACCCTCCTCGCCCTCCTCTCCTCCCCCCTCCTCTCCTCCCCCATCCTCGCCCTCCTCTCCTCCCTCACCCTCCTCCTCTCCACCCTCCTCTCCCCCCTCCTCTCCCTCCTCCTCTACGCCCTCGCACCCATCCTCGTGCTCGCGGACACCGCAGCAGACGTGCTCGTGCGCGCGCCCCGGGCGGCGGCGCTGTACGTCCTCGAGGCGGTGTACCCCGTGTATGTGTTCTGCGGCGCCGCGGTGGTGGTGGGGCTGTTCTTGGGTTTGGTGGGGCGGGTGGTGGCGGGGGTGTTGGTGGATATGGTGGTGGGGAGGGAGGGGAGGGAGGGGGGAGGGAGGGTCAAGGAGGAGGGGGGAGGGAAGGGGAAGGAGGAGGAGGGAGGGGGGAGGAGGAGGAGGCAGAGCATGCGGGTGGAGGAGGAGGGAGGGAGGGTGAGGAGGAGTGGGAAGACGAGGAAGAGGGAGGCCTTGGATGATTGAGATTGAGGAACTTGGGTGCTCGGGTGCGTGTTTTTCCCCCCACGTCTGGTGCCGTTCGTCCTTTGACGGGGTCGTGTGTAGGAATGATTTTGGTATCGACCGCTGCTTCGACTGTGACAGAAAATGACGGATGACCTGACATGAGCTCGGGGTGCGTTTGGTTTTTGGGCTTGCGGCCCTTCTCTTCGTTCTAACGGCTGCCTGATCAGGTTTCAGGCCTCAGGGTTCGTCTGCTGGGCATCCCGAGCTACCACCGAATCTATCTGTCGGCACACCTGCGTCCTCGCGCTGGGGCTGGCACTTGAGCTTAAGCTCGGAACTCGTGGAGGTGTGGGCCCACATCGATGGCGTGCAACGGGTATTTGGGACTCGGGTGATGGACCCCTGTTGTAGGGGTTTCGCGATACGAGAGAGTCGACGAGCAAATTCATGTTTTCGTGTTCCTTGGACGGCAGGCGTTCGGTACTTCCAGTTGTGTATCCAACCCACCAGAGTCGATCTCTACTCGCTGCGACATCGGTGCTCTTGTACTTCTGAACATATACTTGTCACGTCAACGGCTATTCACGCGTTGTGGAATCTGGATCTGGAGTTTTTGCGCTTTCGAATGAGCTGAAAGTCGGTCGGACGCGATGGATGAGTTCGACATTCGACATTTGTTCTTCTGTCTTCCGCCACACTGTGTTCGTCTATACTTGCTCTACTCTCTGCATCTGAACTCCTCGAGATCGCCTCAGGCATATCCAAGCGCCCAAGGAGCTCCCGCGAGGCAAGCGGTGGCAAAGATGGGCCCCGCTGCCTGGCAGCCATCGTCTGCACGTTCTCCGCATAAATGCTAATGATTGTGCAAAAACCGGCTACGGCTCGATTACAACCCATTCCGATCGATCATCGTTCTCATAAGCACGGGTAGTATGTATGTACGCCCAATTACTGGGAATTCATTGAGAACTTGGTCGTCATCTGCGATACGGCGTTCATTTACACTTGCTTGGATTTTTCGTTTTCGGGTCCTCGCTTTGAGCTCACAAAAAACGGTTACGAGATACATATGTAACCGGGCAACGTCCGGACCGAAGTCGATCGTATCGTCGACAGGCACGTCAGGAAGGATGGGACCATGGTCCACGAAGTGAATCAGTGGTGGTAGTACGTGGAAACAGGCCTACTTACAAGCTACGGCTACAAAAGCTACATACCAATCATCGTCTGAATCCAAAGCCGGAAAGGCTCATCGACATCGTGATCCTTGAGCCACACGTTCGGCAGCCTAGGCGCGGGGAGGCCGCCCGTCCACGTACTCGGAGAAGCACTAGCAGTGGAGACGGAGGTAGGTACCCGGGGTAGATGGGGAGCCGGGTCGAGTACGGGGCGTGCTGTGGTACGTTGATGGTGGAGAGGATTCAGAGCGGGGGGTCAGATGGGAAGGGACAGACTGCGGGGTGGATGAGGGGAGAGGGACGAGGGACGAGGGATGCCGATGCAGGGTCGGTGGTGCGCCAAATTGGAGAAAGAAGAAGGAAGGAGGAAGAAGGAGTCTGGGGTGACTCGGAGGAGGAGGAGGATGTGGTCAAGGGCATGCGCACTGAGTGACCGACCGAGGAGTGTGGGTGACGTGAGGGAGGGGCGAGGTATAGGGCATATAGATAGGGTTAGAGCTTGTAAGGTTGTTGGTTGATGCGGGGTGAGGGAGGGGCATGAGCGCGGGCCACGACGGTGGACGGGGGATGCTGGAGGGTGGTGGGACGAGAAGGTGAAGGTGAAGATGTGGTCAACTTGTCACGGTGATAATCAACGTTGGGTTATTATCCAGACCGTAGTATCGTACATACGCCGGGAGTCTATGCAATTACGATGATACGCACCGGGGGACGCACAGGGGATGGAAAGAGTTTGATTGTGCTTGAGCCTAGCAGTCTTGACTGGGATTCGCCAAGTATCTGTTACGGTTTGACCGTTTCATCTCCAATTCATCCCTGCCCAAAGCCTAACGAGCTAACACGCGCTGAATTCGCCGCAAAGCACTCCTGAAGCAGCGCGGCAAGATTGCCTCGTCTTGCTCGCGAAGATGGTCTTGAGTCTGTGTGCCCTCTTACGTGCTGAAACCCACATCGCCTATACCCCCTTCTTTCTTTCCAGAGTGAATTTGGCAAATACGTCAAAGGCTTACGCCATCGACTGGGACAAGACCAAAGCCTTCTTCAACACCACAGACGACGTAGACCCCCGCATCGACGACGCCATGATCCAAATCCTGGGCTTGGTCGATAAGAGTAAACACTGACCATGCCGGACGCGACGCCCGATTGGGCCACCGCCGCAACGTTCCGTCCTTGTGATCTCTCTTAGTTGGGGCTCCTTTGGTGATGCTCTGGAGGAGCTGAGAAAAAGGGAGTTGACACCGCTGAAGGATCTGGAAGCGCTGGTGGGCCCGCTGCTGTCGGGTCCGGATGTGTTTGAGTTTATTGCGTGGTGATTGACGCGTACGGTCCTCTGGTTAAACGGTTTCTTTGGAAGGGCGGCCATGATACATAACCCTGATTCACGCTGAAACGACAGATGGGTGGTTAGCCTGAGCGGCAAATTGGTAGGGTAGGGAATTGCGCAAGGGTGCGATGACTTCTTCGGCGACTCCTATGTATCTATTATCATTATGTATGTATGTAACTCCACCTTTGCGATAACACATCCTCTTGATTCGATTCGATTCGAAATCACAACGGCCGTCAAAGCGCCCTAGGGTCTCAGCTATCGTGAGGATCGCTGAAGCCATTCACTCTATTCATTCGCTATTTGGAAATTGGGTGCTGCAGCCGACAGCGATGCGATGGAAACAATGGCAGAAGACGTTCCGTTCATCCGTTAATGAAGTTCGTCGTCGTGTCGCTGCCGAACCACTGCAGAGGGTGCGGGACTCGATGGTAGATCTAGAGGTTTGCAACATGACCGCCGGGAGGGTAGCGTCGAGTTTAACGCATTAATGCTGATCAAACACCACTCGGATAGCCGGATAGCAGAGAATGTTTAACGTTGATTAGGATTAAGTACTTAGTAGACTCTAGAGTCCGTGCCTTCGTCCTGGTGTACTCGGAGTGAGTAATGCTGTAACAAAAGATACGACCTCACCGCGAGTAATGCTCATCGTGCGAGGGCCGGGGAGGCTGTTTGCCATTTATTATTATACTATGACCGGCTGCTGCGTTTTGGCTGCGTTGATACCATATGTTACTGTACTATGTAGAAAGGCCGCCACGGCCCACGATTGATCTAGTGAGTCCATGGACTGGCACCTCATCGACTCGGAGAAACTGAATGCCAGGTCATTGGATTTCGGGTAAAACACACCAGCCATTGGGGATCCGTTGTGAACGGAAGGAGTCGAGGTCGAGGCACGGTGTTACATCTATCACGCCAACGTGACGCGTCGTGTTGCCCACGTCGACTTGGCAGCGAGCTCCCGGGAGGATGGGAATGGAGGGACGTATGCACGGTCATCCGTACTAATTAGGAACGACACATACCCCTACCACGTTCTCCCGCCAGGGCCCAACATCGTTGCGGGTATCGTGGCATATTGGGTATGTTACCATCTCTTTTTCTTGAGCATATGTACCTCTTGCTAACACGCCCTCTTATGTAGATGGAACACAGCTTTGGAGATCTGGTCTTCGTGAAGACGATTGGTTTGTTCCCCCCCAAAAAAAATACTAGCAGTTGAATTGTAACCTCCACGAAGGTGTTGAGAATATCACCGGTATCCCAGCTCGTCAAGAAGAACGAACTGCGAACTGGTCAGTTGCCCTCCTCAGGCATATATTTGGAAAGCCTTGAGCCCAGACAGATATATCCATCAAGTCGTGTGGAATAAGTACGGGCAATTTGCGACAGGAGCGTCAAACCTAGGAAACTCGTTAGGAGTTCCACGTCATTTTTTCCAGGAAAAAAAGAGGATGTGATGTCCAAGTCGTGTTCCGAGGTACTTACTTGGTGCTACAACTGATAAGTTAAGAGATTTTTTTTGCGAGCCAAGGCGAAGCGCAAAAGTGCCATCACCACTGCATGGCACTGCAGTCGGTCCGAGATTTCTGACTCGACTCAGGGGTTACAACTTCTGCGTGCGGCCACCATGTCGACTTCCTCCAATCATGCAGACAGAGCTGTGACCCCTCAGCCGGTCACCGCGACTCAAGAGGAAGAGGACTCTATCAGTGTCAATTGGGCTTTCTTCGACCGGTCGCATCCCAACAATGAACCTGTCTGCATCGATATCCCTTGCACACTATTCAATGATAGCGCTCAAGACTGCAGGGATCTATTTGTTGCCAATTTGTGGGATCAGTTTGACTTTAAAACCCATAGACGTACTATTACGTTTTGGAAGGTGAGTGGCACCGGGCCATCTCGAGTCTTGAGTCTTTATCCAGTCGGAATTTACGTGGCCACAGCCCAAGCAATAGCTTTCGACCGATGCTGCATGCGAAGATGGATGGACAGAAGGCATTGACGACGTCAAATTCTGTGATTACTTTACAGGCGTTCCCCTTCCCAGGAGCTTCGCCAAGGCTTTGGCAGGGCTCGACAACGACGATTTAGTCCACTTGGTTGTCACTGCGAAGGGCACCTATCGACGCTGAGGCGCGGACAAGGAGCAGGACGCGCTTCCCGAAATCCGGCGTGAGTTACCCCCATGGTTGGGTTATAGTATCAGCGGGCTTTTTCGACGCTACTACGTGCAGGCTATCACACGATCGTTTCGACCCCAGGAAAATTGCCGTCAGAAGGAGCACAGTCCACCGAATATGCTTCCGTCCAGGGTCGTCTAGATGAAGCCATCCACGACGGGCGATATACGCCCTATGCTCCATTCTCAACTGTTGCCCTGCCAGTCCAGATATTCCACCCTGTCTTCGAGAAATTCACCCAACTCGTCAACGACCCGTCTACCACACCTTCGGTGGGCGCTATCGATATCGTGCGGACTCAGCAGTTGATGCGTCTCCTCTCTGCCATCGACACGTCCAAGGATCTATGGGATGTGGGTAAGAAATTGTCAACAATTATGGGCATTGACATCGACATGGAGCCAAATTACGCCGGAACCTCCGCTGAGGGCGTTGCACTAGAAGTGGGCAGCATTTGTACTATTCCCATTCTCATCTTGGAGCTAAAGCGAGAACTCGGTGACGGGTACTGTGACCCGTCCACTCAAGCCGGTATCAACATGAGGCGATCATGGATTCGAACGGACGTACGTCCCCATTTTGTAGTAGTCCACTCGGCCCTTGAGACTTTTCGCTGAATCTCGTCCAGCGAGCAGATGTCCGCGACAAGTGCTGTTGCCCCACTTTGATGTTAGCTGGCGGCGGTCCCTGGTTGTGTGTCCTCGGCGGCGTATTCACGGACAAAATCATTGTGCAGAGGCTGACCGACATGATGTGGGTCGGACATTCCTCGACGGAGGAGGACGCTCGGGTCTACCGCTTTGCGCAAGTCTTGGGGGCCCTCCGTGAATGCCTTCTTGAACTTCAAGACTTCTACAAGGCCATCGATACCGCCCACACCGGAATCTCGTCTGGTCCTGGCTTCCCACCCCCTCGCTTCTACCCTCATCCGATTTCATATCCTGAAAATGGCGAAAAGGTCTCCTTTCGTTACACAAGGATGTTGGACGATCATGTGACCTGCGTCACGTACCAAGCAAAGATTCTTGACGATGTCAATTCGCCAGAGATTGTGGTCAAGTTCGTGACGAGATATGGCCGACAGGTGCACGAGTTCCTCGCCAACCACGGTTATGCGCCGAAGCTTCGGTATTGCGGTCCTCTGCCCATCGACGGTAAGGCCCCACCTGCCGAGCCACCGTCGCATCGAGCTGGACTGTTGCTCGGTCCTCTGCAGATGATCGTGATGGACTATATCTCATCGGGTCCGAAACTCCCCGCAGATGCTCGCCAACAACTTGAAGCGGTATTGGAGTTACTCCACTCTAAAGGCTACGTCCTTGGCGATTTGCGGCTTCAGAATGTCCTGTTTGATGAGGAGAGCAAGTTGAAGATCATTGATTTGGACTGGTTGGGCCACTACGACATGGACTTTCGCGATCATTCTGTGCCCGCCGAGTTGCAGAAGAGGATTGATGATAATAGGGAACGTGTCCAGCAGGGTGATGCAGGCTATGCATGTTATCCATTGAACCTATCCGACAGCATCAACTGGGCGAGAGGTGTAAAAGATCTTGCGCCGATTCGACCTCAGCATGACATCAGGAAAACTACCTCCTCTTTCACTTTCATCACTTTCACTTTTCGACCCTTCTCCTTTCACTTTTTGACCCTTTCCCTTCCAGATCACTTTTAAAACTCCTTTCTTGCCCTTTTGAACACTATCAAAATTCACGTCACCTTCAAATAATTTCAAGACGATTTGTACCAAGAATACATCAGAATCCAATGTGTAGAACATCGTCATGATGGTAGCTAACAGGGCAACTTATATTTTGTACGACTGGACGGTTTGGATTGAAAGGTTGGTGTTGCCACACCGGCTGAGTCACCACGCAAAGTTTATTCAACTCCGCCGCCACGTCAGCAATGTTGAACTTGTGCTTTTTAAATTTTTCTCTGTCCTCCTCCTCATCCGTGCGTGCCTACTCTCCCGGATAATCTGGATGTTGTGGTCTGAGATGTTTCCAGACAGCCCGTTATGTGGGCGCCCTTGTTGGCACAAATTGTGTTTCTTCCCCTTCTCTCAACCACGACGCACCCCCGTTTTTTTTTATTCTAGGCTCACGACGCGCAGCACTGTCAAGCAAGCACAGCACGTCACGAAGCCGCAACCACTTGTGGCTTCACTGGTGATCATGCCGGCATCATCATCAGCTCCAACGAACACGGCAGGCTCGTGCTGGGCTGGTTCTTTGTGCTCATTGACTCCAATAGCAGCAAGAATTGGTTTACATGGTGCACATCAGGTGAGTGCCCGCGTTGACGCTGTTGTGGTTCAAGCTCCACCCCCCAGCAGCCGTGTGCGCCTCCTCTTCTCTTTTGGCATCCCACCCCACCTGCATGATCCTGCATCCACCAAGATCATTATTGTCTCATTTGGCGGCCACCCCCAGCCACCCCCAGAGTCGTGAGTGCGACGCCGACACTGCCTAGCCCGAGTACAGGTCTGACCTTGGCGGCGCAGGGGTGGATCAGCAAATTCAGGCCTAGCACTGTGGATGGGGTATCCACATCGAAGGTGCTGTACGATCGCCCTCCAAGTTCACCCACTCCGCACAATCCCACAGCCGATTGAGCCACATTCCAATGCCAACATCAACATCAACAATATCACTACCTCCACCCATAGCCATTGCCAGCCCACCATCTTGGTTTTCCATGGAACGAGGTTCTGTCGTACCATCGTGCTGCAGCATTCCAGGTTGGGTTGACATGGTTGCAGGGTTGCTGGAGGCAGGGCCATGATGCAGTACTGTATCTACGTTCTGTATCGTATTGCCAATGTCATTATATCTTTTTGGTTTATCTATCTGCGTGTTCTGAGATTTGGAAATGTAATTTTGTGTCCCTTTCAGCACACTTGTGCCAGCCCTTTCGTGACCCTTCTGTTCCTTTTGAAAGTGATTTACTTCTTTTCGTAGAGTGGGGACCTTCTATTAAAAGGGTCCGACCCTTCCTCACTTTTGACACTTTCGAACACTTTTAACACTTGCAAATTGTTTGAAAGTGTCGAAAAGGGATGATAAAAGGGAGTGTAGTTTTCCTGATGGACTGGGATATGTTGGCCAATATGTCATTCGATGTATAGGGCACCTCTTTTCCATTTATTTCATGTATTCTTTTCTCATAGATACCATTCCGTTATTTTCTGTTTTGACTTCCTTGTTGCTCGTTGTCCATTGCCCTTGCGGTTTGGGGATGGTTAGTGCGCTTGCGAAGGTTGCTCGTGTCTTCTGCATTGTCATATGGCTTGCAAGGTACACGCAGGCGTTTGGGTGTCCGTTGTTTTCCGGGGCTCTCCATTCGAGGCTCGCTCGCCATTCGGCCTTCTGCTGGAGCGTGGCATTCCTTGCTCGAAGAGCGCCCCACCGCTATCGTTCAACGTTCGCCAAATGCGCTCCCTCTCCGGCCCTTATTACCAGGCGAACACAGTCGGGACAAGTGTAACGACCTATCTTGATTCCCGTGAGCTTCGTTTGCGATCGTTCACTGAGTCATTCTAAACGGAATAGGAACAATGTAAAGAAGATGGAACAAGAATTATTCATGATATATGCAAAGATCGTCTTCGGCAACATGGGGGAGCAGCTCCCCAGCATGTATACGTTCAAGGATGTCTTCGCCGATGTCCTGCTCCTCCAGCGTAAACTTGATGAGATGGGGAACGAGCATCAATAGTTCCTGCATCGCATTACCGTCCGTTGGTGGGATACTGCCGAAGAGGAATAATGTGAGGAGAACACAACCAGACTGAGACAGCATTGAAGCGATCTCGGGGACGACAAGCGGTGGCTCATTGGAAGCCAGAAGATGGCTATGGGTGACTTCCAGATATCGAAGCTTCGGCAGGAGGAGCCGGTCGAGGAGATACCCGTCCGCCAGCTTCAATTTCATGGTTGAAAGCATGGGGAGGGTAATGATGTCCGATGTGGTCGTCGTCATGGTCGAGCCTTTTGAGACAAAGGTACCAAATGCCGCACTGAAATTCATGAGCGCGGTGCATTGACGCAGGATCCCGCATAATATAGACATGTCAGATTTAAGGCTTGAAATGTCGAGATCGTATAGCGTACTCCATGCAATGTTTAACGGCCGTGTTGATTTGACTTTTGAGGAGCCGAAACTTGAGACATTGTCCTTGACTCCGATATAGTTATCAGCGAGCTTTAGGGAGCGAAAATGGGGGAGATTCAAGGGTATGGCGAGTGATTCTAGTTCTAGACTCCATGACCAACCTCGGACGTGGAGAACTGCCAATGTTTGCAGCTTTGAAAAGCGCGTCAAAAACTCCTCGATGTTTTCAATCGAGATTTCTGGGGAGACATCAAGGGTGAGGTGATTGATGCCCTCCGCTGGAAATCTGGCATCCCAGAGGAGAAGGCCAGGGGTTGAACCTGAACACTCGAGTGTCAGTGATGTGAGGTTGACTAGCCTTTCAAAGAATGCCAGGAGGAGACTGGAATTATTCCAACAGGTAGACCCATGCACAAGAGTCAGCGACAGCAAAGTTAAACACTGAATTTGTGGTACGCCGCGGCTGATGTGAAAAAAGGTATGAAGTGTCGAGAACGGAACATCGAGATGGAGTCCGTGGAGGCGTGATATATTCGGGATGACAAGTGCTTTGAGTAACTCAGTTGATGAGTCCTTGAGATCGGAAACCATGGAAAACACAAGAGGCCCAGTCGGCGGAAGGTGGTGCGGGAGGCACGAGCGTTCTTCCGGATATACAGTATCATCATTGCGCAAAAAAATGGTGCCCCATAACGCTGGCATTCCAAGGACCAGTGCACGCCAGTGCGAGCAGACAGAGCGCAACGACCATGGTGTAGTACTTTCTTGGGAACTCCGTGGAAGAAGCACCCTGCCATTCATAGGTAGGGTGAGCATGAAGATGTGTTGAAGCACCTCGAGCGGGAGGCGCTTGTGTGGGGCGACAGCCACGCAGAATCGCTCAAGACTTGCAGAAACGTCGACGATTTCCTGCTGCAAGTCATGCAGTTTTGCGACCAGCTCAGATATCCTGGCACGTGCCAGATCGTCCTCCTCTGCGGTCAAGATTAAAGAATTGTTGACCCCAGCCTTAAACTCGATGCTATGAAGAACATTGGTTTGTTGAGGTGGAATCGGCATCTTGAAAAAGTATAAGTCTATCAAGAACAATAACAATCTACATAGATGCGTAAAAGCGTACCTTGTTTGAATCAATGTCAGGAATGTTGGGAATATTGGGCTGGCTGGCTATCTAGATGGACGACGAGGCAACCGGCCACTGCCCGCCAGCCCACAACATATTTGTTCCCACCCCTATTGGAATCGGACATTCACTATCATCCTAAATATCATCCTAAAAGCTTGCGCAGGTTCTAGCAAGTTCCGCGTCTGCATGCCCCGACGACTCGGAATCCTCTTTCTCAGTCATGTCTGTGTCAGCAAGCGGACGGGCGGCAAATGCCAGTATATCATGTTCACTTTGGAAATGTCCCGACATTTCGTGCATCGAGGACACCATGCCTGCTCCCAGCTATCCCAACCGACAGGGGTTGGCCCAACACTGCCCGCTCATCGCGTCGTCTCTGCCTCTCATCAGATTGCGCGCAATAAAGTCCACCCATCTCCCGGGGATTCTGCTCATCTCGAAGAGCACCCTTCTTGCGCTACAGGCAACAGGGTACGCCAATAACATTGCTCACGTAGACACTTTATGAGAGACCGAACTTATTGAGCCCTTCTTTCGCTACAGGCAGGGTA